>VMDO01005157.1:0-85767 GCA_007922755.1 Pedetes capensis
AAAAAAAAAAAAAAAAAAAAAAAAAAAAAAAAAAAAAAAAGATATTTAGGTTGATACTTAGAAAAGACTTGAAGCCACAACCAAAATAATGCTTAGCTATTCACTCATTCATTTATCCACTTATTCAACATACAGAATTTATTGAGCATCAAGCGCTGTTGTAGAAGTCTCTAGGGCTATGATACATGAACAAAACTGACAACACTTTTGCTTTCATGTAACTTACCTTTTAATGAGGAAAGGAAGATAAATAATAAACCAAAAATTACTCCAAAAATTCCTTTAAAGAAGACCTGATGTCTTTAATGGGCAAGGCAGAAGAATTATAAGCTTACAAAAGGAAACTAGGAGCACTTATGACTTTGTGACTGGTGGTGGATAACATGACACCAGAGTTCACTTGGTATTGCTCAGACACTATATATAATTTATGACCTAGTTCCTGAACTCAAAGAGCTTACAGTTAGAACTCTCATGGTGTTTCTGTGAATCATGCAGGTAGAAAGGCAAGGAAGAACCACCAGACATTTTTTTTAACTATCTGAATCAGAGCTATATTGCCTTCAGGGTTATAATCAGTGTGAAGAAGATTCAGTGTGCTTGGGATTCAAAGGGCACAATTCTTGACACTCTGTCTCTTTCTTATTTGGTAAAGAAGCAATGTAGTCATTGGTATGACATTTTTTCTTTTAGCTAGAAAGTCCAATCCACTTTGCTCATTTCAACAAACTCACTATGATTAAGGAGGTGGAAATAGGAAAGCCAGCTTTAAAATCACTTTTTGCCCCACCCCAAATAATCATAAAAGAAAAGACATTGAGAGGCTAGGGGTGTAGCTCAGTGGTAGAGCACATGCTTAGCATGTGTGAGGCCCTGGGTCAAATCCCCAACACAAAAAAAGAAAAAATAATAAAATAAAATAAAACAGAAGGAAAAAATGAAGGAAAGGAAGGAATGAAAGAAGGAAGGGAGGGAAGGAGCAAGAAAGGGCAGACGCTAGGCCTTGTGAGGGAAAGATTGTTAAGACTTCTCTGGAATAAAAACCCTAAAGTTTCTCCTCTAATTTCTAGTCTCATTCACTCTTCCTCCAACTTTTCTCTTTTTAATTTTTATTTTCTAGCTATAATGATCCACAGGGGCATATGGTTGTTTTTATCATCTCCTGATATATTAGCCTCAGGGCTTATGAAATCAGAATCTTCTCATGTTTCTACTACCCTTCTGGGGTCAATCAGAACTACATCACTCACCTTCTATATTAGTCAGTTTTATAACTGCTATGACCAAATACCCACGGAAACAACTTAAGGAGAAAAAAGACTTATTTTGTTCATAGTTTTAGAGGTTTCAGTCCTTCGTGGCAAGAGGGGTCAGGGGACAGTGTGTGTGTGGCAGAGCAGCTCATGTCATGGTGAACAGGAAGCATAGTGAAGCAGTAAAAGGAAGAGGCCAGGGTAAGGTATAAGCCTCAAGGACAAACTCCCAGTGACCTACTTCCTCCAACCAGGCTCCACCTTCCACAATTCTACTGCCTCCCAATTCTGTTCAAATTTTGACTCCATCAATGAATTAAAGCATTCATTAGGTTGGAACTCTTGCCCTCATAGATACACTTAGATGTGTGCTTTACTAATCTCTTAGACATTTCTCAGTCTAATCAAGCTGAAAATCAAGATTAACTACTATAGCTCCTCAATATGGCAGAAGAAATAACTTTTCAGACAACTCTTCTAATAGCCACATCACAGTTGCTTATTGTTCAAAATTGTGCCTTCAAAGTCTTTTGTTTCTTTACTCTTGCAAAAATATTTAATTCAGCCAGGTGTGGTGGCACATGCCTGTAATCCCAGCATCTGGGAGTCTGAGGCAGGAGATTATTGAACTCAAGGCCAGCTGGGCTATATACTAATACCTGGTCTCAAAAACAAACAACAAAACAAAAACAAAAATAAAACCTACTTCCTTCATCTAACAAACACATGTTGGACACGCACCATGTGCAAGGTATTATGTGGTATAAGTGAGGCCTTCAGAGATGCCAGATGCATAGCTACTACATTTATAGAGCTAATGGTTGAGAAAGGGGCAATGTGTGCAGATAGGTATAGAACAGGGTAGAAAGAGGCAAGATCTTCAAGAGAGAAGCAAATGAAGGATCATATTTACTCAGGGCAATATCCTGTTTGGGGACCTCAGGATATGCACTGGAGCAAGACCTTAAAGGGACAGGTAGGATTGCAAGAGATCAAACACAGATGAATGAATATGAGTTTACCTCTTTGGTTTATAATTTTTCTCTTTTTTAGTACCTGTGTTTGTTAGGGTTCTCCAAAGAAATAGAGCAAATAAGATTATATAGATAGACATAAATAGATAATGTAGGAATTGGCTTGTATAATTATGGAGGCAGAGAAATCTCATATATGCCATTGTCTGCAAACTGGAGAACCAAGGAAGCCAGTGATGTAATTCAGTCAAATCCAAAGGTCTGAGAAGTAGAGGAGTTGATAATGTAATTCTCAGTACAGTGGCAAAGGCCTAAGAACTGGTTAGAGGTGGAGGCAGTGCACTGGTGTAAAGTCTTGAGATCCAGGGGCTACAATGTCTGGGAAAGGGGAATATGGATGTTCTAATTCAAGAGAGCAAATTCATCCTTCCTCTGCCTTTGTTCTGTCTGGAGACTCAAAGAATGGAACATACTCATCTACACTGATAGGGGTAGGTCTTATTTCAGTCTACAGATTCAAATGCTAATCTCTTCTGGAAACACCCTTACAGAAATAATGTTTTCCCTGCTGAGTTTCCCTTAATACAGAAAGTTGACAGCTAAAACTAACCATTGCAGCTAGGCACAGTGGCACATGCCTGTAATCCAGTTACTTGGGAGGTGGAGGTAGGAGGATCACAAGTTCGAGGCTAGAGGCAGCCTGTATACCTTAGCAAGACCCTGTCTCAAAATAAAAAGTAAAGAATGTGCTGGACATGCAGCTCAGTGGTAGAGCACTTGCAAAGCTTGTGTGATGCCCTGGGTTCAACCCTTCAATACTGCAAAAATAAAATAATTAGAATAAAATAAAATAAAAATAAAATGAATCATCACAATACCTTTCATAGTCCTTCCTATTTTTATTTATATTCTTCAAATGAATATTTATATTCCTAAAAAATAGTTTCTAATCTCACAACCCTTTTTTCATTTTCTTCAATGAAAATTAATTTAAATTTTTAATACATTTGCTTTTAATTGGGTGGTTAATCAACTTTACAATAAGTTAAATCAGCATATTTAAGTAGCAATACCAGCATGGACTTACTAAAAAATATTCCTCAAATTTCCATGTTTTCATAAACCTGAAAAACTTTCTCCATTTTAACTCTTGCATACAAAAAATTGTTCATAGTTTTTAGGAACCAGTATTTGATCATTCTGATTATATTTCTTGTCTGCTATTGTTTTTATAGTGCTTTATTGATATATTTCTTATATGCAGCATTTCCATCAGCAATATGTTTTATTGTATCAATATATCATTCTTGCCATCTACCTATTTCTTACAGGTGAGCATATAGACTTTTTTTTCTGGTTTTCAGTTATGTTAGTAAGTGCTTCTGCATATATCTGTGTGCTTCTCTCTCCCCTAAATTATCTCTATGGCTAATATTATGTTTTCCAAAGTTAAATGAGGTAATGTATAACATGGCTAAGGGTATGAGCTCTAGAAGACTGGCTATGTTTGAGTCCTGTCTCTATCACTTACTACCTGTATGACCTTGGGCAAATTATTTAACATCCGTGTGGCAGGGTTTCATCGCCTAAAAAATAGGAATAATAATGGTACCCACCTCAAATGGTTAGTGAAAAATTAAAAGAGTGGATATGTACATATAAACCCTCAGAACTGTGCTCACCATCTCATAAGCATGCAACCACGTTGTTGTTATTGTTAGGTGCCGTCGAGTAGGTGTCTGACTCATAGCAACCCTCATAGGGTTTTCAATGGCTGACTGTTTGGGATTGCCTTGGGAGTGGATTGCCAGGCCCTTCTCCCATTTTTGCAGTGCTGGGAATTGAACTCGGGACCTCAGAGACTGCAGTGCAGCACTCTACCAACTGAGCTAAATCCCAGCCCCATTCAACCACGTTAGCTAATATTAAAGTTCTTGGCATACTGTTTATTGCATTCAAACACTCAATAAATGCTGATATCCTACTTTTCATTTGCCTAAATTACTATAATTTGGACAAAGTGTTTGGTTTTTTTCCTATTAATTGCGGGAGTATAAACTCAGGTTTTGAAGGTCAAGCCTCTGACTCATGTCATGTATGTCTAAAATGCTTTCCATAAAAAAGGGGCAGCTTATAGAATTGTCAGACACTCCTAAACTTCTTTCTTTATGTATGAGGAATATTCTCTTTCTGTTGTTCCTATTTTATTGGCACAAGAATCCTACCTTACATTGATTTACATTTGTATTTTCTCATTGGAATAGCTGGAACCCTTGGTTTCAAATGCAAACTTCAATGTTTTCCATGTAGGAAAAGTGTGGATAAGACTGCACCTCAGATCCAGCTGGATCCAGGCATGAGATGCTGCTTGTTTCTTCCCTCTGTCTCTGGCCACTGCTATTCTCCATGCATTGGTTTCATTTTCTCAGACTGGCTTTGTCCACATAATGTTGTTAGGTACCCTTGAGTCATATCTGACTCAGAGCAACACTAAGTAAAGTAGGACGAAATAATACCCAACACTGGGCCATGCACATAATCTTTTTATGTTCAACCCCATTGTTGCAGTCACTGTGTTTTTTCTCATTTCTAATTGTGCTGTAGGAGCTTGCATCTTGCTGTGATACTGAAAGCTATACCACTGGTATTTCAGATATCAGCAGGGCCACTTATGGTGGACAGTTTCAGCTGATCTTCTAGACGAAGATAGACTAGGGAGAAAGCCTTGGCAATCCACTCCTGAAACAATTAGCCATTGAAAACCCAATGAATAGCAGAGAAGCACTGTCAAATATAGTGCTGGAAAATGAGCCCCTCAGGCTGGAAGGCATTCAAAAAATGACTGGGGAAAAGTTACCTTCTCAAAGTAAAGTAGACCTTAATGATGGGAATGGAGTAAAGCCCCTGGGACTTCCTTTTGCTGATGTAGCACAACTTAAAATGAGAAGAAACATAGTGACTACAACAATGGACTCAAACATAAAAAGATCATGCGCATGGCACAGTATTGGGTAGTGTTTTGATCTGCTGTACTTAGAGTCACTATGAGTTGCATCTGACTCAATGGCACCTATGAACACCCACCATTCACTACCAAGATACTAGTAAGGCACCTTCCAGTAACTTCTTTTCCATAGTTTCAGGACAATGTTTATAAACGATTTTGTAGGACTACTAAAAACACCCACAGCGAGAATCATTTCTAGGGTTGGATCTCCTCTGAACTCTCAGTCTTTCTTATTTTATGGCTTGATAGTCTCTGTCAGATCCACTTTTGTCCTGCTCATATTCCTCATACAGCCAGGGCTTCTTACCACAGTATTGGTGACTCTGCCTAAGGCTTCTTCCAGTTGCATGGGGCAGACTTGGTCAGGGACAGGCTAGAAGTGCTGAGGACTTACTGTCTCTAAGAGCAAAAGAGACTTAGTGGATAAGAGAACCAGCTCTTCTCTCTCAGGTCGGACAGCTAGAGGTGATGCTAGTATTCCAGAGTTTTCTAGAGAGATGGAGCCCTAGTTGATCACATTAGTAATGTGTTCACCAACACTTTGTATTTACTTCTTTGGATCACATCTAAATAAACTGCCTGTGCTAATGTCCTTTGTTTAGTATCTGCTTATGAGGAGCACCTAGGATTTAGCTCAGTTAGTACAGTGTTGTTCTGTGCTCTTTGAGGCCCTGGGTTTGATCCCCAGCACCACAATAATGGGAGAAGGATGTGGCAATCCACTCCCAAAGCAATCCTGAAACAATCAGTCATTGAAAACCCTATGAATAGCAGACATGCACTGACATAGTGCCGGGAATGCACAGTTCTGGGGAATGTTTCGTTCTGTTGTATGTAGGGTTGCTATGAGTCAGACCCGACTCAACAGCACCAAACAACAAGTTTATAGGGAGAACACAATCTAAGATAAGTAAAGTTTGACTCCTACTCCTGGACCCTGTTTACTCAATATCTGGGTCCCAGAGAAATGTTCAAAGCTTAGACATGGAAAAATCCTTTAAGAATTTATCTCCATTACCCAGAATTTTGCAACTTGGAGCTGCCAGGCACATGTACCTCTCCCCTTGCACACCAACACACACCCAAAGGCCAGGATTGTTATTGTCATCTTCACTTGATCCTGCCCAAGGCTTCATTTCAAAAATCTCTACTTTGTTTCTGTTTTAGGTCTTTTTCTATTTTCAACTCTATTTCCTTCTTTTCACAGCTATCCATGGAAGAGTAAAAGGCAATTTATGTAACAGGACTGAAGTTCTACAGTTGCTGATAAATGTAAACCTATATACTGACAAAGAATTATGCCTAAGAGAACATCATGGTTAGGGATTTGAAAATGTTATGATGAAAAAGAAGTAGAAATAAGACCAGGGTAATCACGGGACTCAGAGGGAAGGTCCCTTGATCCTGTCTAGCCTTCCCTTTTATAGATGAAAGAATTAGAGCCACAAGGGAAAGCTGCTGGGCCAGGGTCCCACAGCATACAGATGGTAAGATACTCAGCTTCACTCCTCAACTCCCTCTTGCTCTACCCACAGGCTGCCCACTCATCTCTGGTCTAGGGGCAGCCTTGCCTCTGCTTTTGTTCTTTGTTGACCCAGAAATTTGCTATTAGCTCTAAGCCTGGAAAAAAATGAGAACAAATAACACATTCTCCTAAGTAGCCTCTACACTGCTGAGTATCAGTTGTCCTAAGAAAGTTTTGCATATGGATTGAAAATGTTGTTTGTTTTAAGTCTTGGAAAAAATTCTAGTTGCATGGAATTTCTTCTTCAGAATTAATCATAAATAGCATATTCTTTAGCCTTGTTCTTTGGCAAAGCAGAAAACAAAATAGTCATTGTAAGACCCCTTTGTTTAGATGAGGGACCAATGAGGTTGCTCACTCCTCCCACTGATCAGCCACAGCTATTGGTCTCTCTGGAGAGTACTGAATACCCAGGATGGCAGAACACTGCTGAGTAAGCCCTTCCTCACTCCAAACTTGGTTCCAAAAGGATAATTCCTCTGACTCCTCTTGAGTTTTGTCCTATCAAATATTTTCAATAAGCCCTTCCAATTTGTTTTTGAAATAAAAATAAAAAGACCAGCTCATTCTTTTTATTAGATTGCTTTTAGATATCTAAAGCATATATTTTTTCACTTTTGTTGATTGTTTTAGTTAGTGTACAACTTTATGAGTTTCATTTTGACATGTCCATAAATGCATTTCATTGTACATTGCTCATGTTCACCTCCTCCATTACCCTGTCATGACCCCTTTTCTCCCTCAGTGATCCCCCTTCTACTCGTATGCTTTGCACATGTGTGTATGTGTGTCACATAAATCCATTTTTTTGGGTGGTACTTGGGGGCTAAACCCAGGGCCTTGCACATACTTTGCTAGCACTCTACCACTAACTTCTTTTTAATTTATCTTGAGACAGTATCTCATGAAGTTGAGAGTATTTTGTTGTCACTATGAGTCAGACCCCACTTGACAGCACCTAACAACAACAACAAACTGACCTCAAACTTGCGTTCCTCTTGCCTTTGTCTCTCAAGTCAATGGGATTACAGTGCCTGGCCCAGATTTTGCCTTAAGAGCAAAACATGGTATTTGTCTTCCTTTCCCATGTTACCCTTTCTTATTGCTCCATCCCTTTTCTTTACTCCCTTCTCTCCCTGTACGTAGGCCCCCTTCTACTTTCATGACCTATATATTTTAATATTTAATATATACTGAAATCTAACATCCACATATGAGAGAAAACATGCAATGTTTATCTTTCTAGGTCTAGCTAATCTCACTTAAAATCATGATCTACAGATCCATCTATTTTCCAGAAAATGCCATAATTTCGTCATTCTTTATGGCTTAATAAAACTCCATGGTGTATATTTACCACATTTTCCTTACCTACTAATCTATGGCTAGATACTAGGTTGATTCCATATCTTGGCTATCACAATAAACATGGATGAGCAGGTATCTCTATGGTATGTTGACTTATAGTCCGTTACATATATACCCAGGAATGGTATATCTAGGTCATATGGTTGTATTTTTAATTTTTTGAGGAACTCCCATACTGATTTTCCATTGTGGCTATATCAACCTGCATTTACGCCAACTGTGTGTTATGGTTCTTTCTCCTCACATCTTTGTCAGCATTTGTTGTTTGTTTTGTTGCTGTTAGCCATTTTGACTGGGGTGAGATAGTATCTCAATGTAGTTTTGATTTGCATCTCCCTGATGACTTAAGGATATTGAATATTTTTTCATGTGATTGTTTACCATTTATTTCTTCTTTTGAGAACTCTGTTCAGTTCATTTGCCCATTTTTTGATTGGTTAGTTTACTTTTCTGGTATTTAATTTTTTTTTAGTTCTTTATATAATCTAGGTACTAATTCTCTGTCTGATGTGTAGCTGGCAAAGACTTTTTTCCCATTCTGAAGGCTGTCTCTTCATTCTGATAATTATCTCTTTTGCTATGCAAAAAAGCTTTTTAATTTCATGCAATTCCATTTGTCAATTCTTACTGATGTTTCCTGCTCTACTAGGGTCATTTTCAGAAAGCCCTTTCCTTTGCCTATGCCTATGCCTATATCTTGAAGTGTTTTCCTTATGTTTTCTTCTAGCAGTTTCAAAATTTCAGGCCTTATGTTAAGGCCTTTGAGCTATTTTGAACTGACTTTCATACAAGATGAGAGAGAGGGATCTAGTTTCAGTCTTCTACATGAGGATATCCAGTTCTCCCAGCAGCATTTGTTTAAAAAGCTGTCTTTTCTCCAATCTATATTTTTGGCACCTTTGCCTAATATCAGATAGCTATAGCTGCATGGATTTACTTCTGGATCCTCTATTCTATTCCATTGGTCAACATGTCTGTTATTATGCCAAAACCATGCTGTTTTTGTTACTATGGCTCTATAGTATAGTTTAAAATCAGGTATTAAGATGCCCCCTGTATTGCTCTTTTTGCTCAAGTTTGCTTTAGTGATTTGAGGTCTTTTGTGTTTCCATCTGAATTTTAGGATTGTTTTTCTATTTCTAAGAAGAATGTTATTGGGATTTTGATGGAGATTACATTGAATCTAAAGATTGCTCTTTGTACTATGGCCATATTCACAATATTATTTCTTCAGATCCATGAACATAGGAGATCTTTCCAATTTATGGTGTCTTTCAATTTCTTTTTTCAGCATTTTAAAGTTGTCATTATAGAGGTCTTTCACCTCCTTGGTTAGGTTTATTCCACAGTATTTTTTTGAAGGTATTGTGAACGGTATTGTTTTACTGATTTCTTTCTCTATCTGGTTGATATTGGTATACTGACAAGCTACTGACTTTTGTGTTGATTTTGCATCCTGCTCCTTTGCTGAAAGTGTTTATCAGCTCTAAGAGTTTTCTAGTGAAGTTTTTAAGGTCTTTTAAGTATAAGATCAATATCATCTGCAAATAGGGACCATTTGACTTCTTCCTTTCCTATTTGGACCCCTTTTGTTTCTTTTTCTTGCCTGAATGCCATGGATAATATTTCAATTATTATATTGAATATCAATGAAGACAGTGGACACACTTGTTTTATTCCTGACTTTAGAGGAAATGCTGTCAGTTTTTCACCATTTAGTATGATGTTGGCTGTAGGTTTGCATATATTGCTTTTATTATGTTGAGGCATGTTCCTTCAATTCTTGGTTTCTTCAAGACTTTTGTCATAAAAGAACATTGAACTTTGTGAAAGGGCTTTTCTGTATTTATTGAGTTGACCATGTGATTTATGTTTCTGAGTCTATTTATGTGTTATATTACATTTGTCTTGTGTATGTTGAACTACTCTTGTATCCCTGGAATGAAACCACCTTCATCGTAGTGTATGATCTTCTTAATGTGTTGTTAAAGTCAATTTGCAAATGGATCTCTTCTCTAGTGCTGACCTCTCCAGTCAAGAAAGGCCACTATCTCACCAAATCTTCCACATGGATATAAGGACTTCAAGAACTGTGAGACTGCCAGGACTGTCCAGCTTACCTTTTGCAGGGAGCCATCTAGTTCTCTCCTCACCAGGGACCCTCAGCTTGAGATGTGTCCTGCTTACTCCCTCTCTCTGCTTAGCTACATTCTGCACTCTGAGACCATACTATAACCTCCTCTGTGATTTCTGTACTGTTTTAGTCTTTCTTTGGAACAGAGTCCACTCATTCCTATTCTGACTCCTTTGTTCTGCCACATCACAGGGAGGCTGCCTCTAATCTGCCATTGTATACTGGAAAGGGTTAGTTTCAGAGATTTCAGTCTGTGGTTCTTGGCTCTGTTGATTCTGGGCCCATGATGAGATAGAACATCATCATGGCCCACATCTTTTTATGTTTGTGCAAATGCAATGGAGGCAAGAAGCTGAGCAAACTCTACTGAAAGCCTTTTGATATGTAACTGAACTGATTTCATACTGAAGTCCTACAGTGTGGATGAAAATAATATAAAAGTGTTCCTCAGTGTCCAGGGAGGATTGGTGCCAGGACCCTGACAGATACCAAACTCAGCAGACACCACAGTCCTTTATATAAAATGGCACAGCATTTGCATATAACCCATATACATTGTCTTGCATACTTTAATCTCTAGATTACTTACAATACCTGAAACAATGTAAATCCTATGTAATTAATTGTTTTTCTGTATTGTTTAGGGAATAATGACAAGAAAAACATCGATACATGTTCAGTTTTTCCTGCATTTTTTTCTGAATATTTTTGATCTGTGGGTGGTTGAATTCATAGATATGGAAACCATGAATAACAGAGAGCCTATTGTATGTACTTTTTTCTCAGATTTCAAGTTAATATTTTTAATACTTTCTGCAGACTATGTGGTAAATATTCCAAGAATGAGTGTGTCTTTATCAGCCTCCAGTAATAGTGACTCAAGCATCATTGGGGATCCATTAATGTACAATTTTCTCTTCTCACATCATGCTTTATTTTAAAGTGAGGCATTATTAGCTCACTTAGTGTTCACTTTAGATCAATGTACAAAGTCATTTAATTAAAAACCTAATTTCCTCTGATGTAAAATTTCAGGCAATTTAATGTCAGTTGAGTAGTACCCTGACAGTAATATTATGCATTCTGTACTACTCCCATTTTCTGCACTGATTCATGTTTGCCCTAGATCTAATCAGGCATGTCTCACTATAGAAAACACCCTTCTGCAAAAGTTTTAGCACCTGAAGTGGGAACTGCTGTCAGGTGTGGATGTATGAGCTCCACATTTGTTCCTGTAGCTGATCTCAGAACATACCTTGAAGCCAGTATGTGTCATCCCCAACTAAAATGTAAGCACAACCTCTATGCCATTCCTCCTTCCTTAGGATCAGCCCCACACCAGAGGTCCTGATTCTCCTGTAAGGGAATCACTGTAGACAAAAATTGGAGGCTCTAGAAAATCAGAGGTTGATAGGAAAAAGGGGAACAAATCATAAACAGCAGGAGCAACTCTGGCAAATTGTGTCCAGGGGTAAACATCCAGACAGGGATGGGTCTTCTTTTTGGCCAGCATTTACTTGAAACCAAGCAAATGACAAATACAATACAAAAAGAGTGGAGGGAGTCTCTAGTGAAGCCAGGTGATTGTCAGTCACTCTCATGGTAATATGGTTTGGTCCAGCCAGATTGCTTTCCTTCTTGCAAGCCAGCTGCACCAAAAAGATGGAATTTTGTTTGTTGAGAAAGAAAGATAGGTAATTCCAGAGCATGGTGCATTTCTGTAAGTGGGGTGTGTGCGTGTGTATGTGTGTCTGTGTGTGAACAGCATGAGGGCATTAGACACTCAGAAGAGGTACACAAAGGAAGTGGGAAAAATACTCAAAGAAATATCACTAACTTCAACATGTGGCCTAAGAAAGAAGGTGTTGACATTCTGCCTTCTCTTCCTCCTAGTCTTCACCTCTTTCGCTTGTTGTAGTTTTGAGCCTATATCCTTTGCTTCCAGGAACAAAAATCTGAACCACTTTTATTAGGGTGGGAATTCAGCAACATTAGTCATAAAATTAGCTTTTCTGGGAGTATGACAGAAACTTTATTGCCACAGTAATTAATAATCTCAATAATATTACTAATGGTTAATAACTAATAATTATAATGATTAGTATCATTATTCTCCTCCTCTACCTCCTCATCCTTATCATCAAATCTTCTTTGGGGAATTGTGAGCCAAGTTCCAGACTGTGGCACACTGTGACTCCTAGGCTAGACAATGAAAGAATCCAGGAATAGCAGGCCAGTGGGCTGTGCTTTGGGGTATAGATGTACAGGTTGGACCCTGTTTCACAGGGCCAGGCTAAGAAAATGAGTAAAGTAGGAATCCTGGTCTGTGCTCCAGTCACCAGATTGAACATTTTGGGTCATGGCTACATCAGCAACAAAGATGAGGCATCTCTTCTCATTTTCACATAGACAATTGGCTGGCCTGTTCCCTGAGCCTAAGACAGGCCTATTGTTGATCACAGGGGTACATCATCAGAGTCAGGAACAGCATGCACAAGGAGACACTCAGCCTTTTTGGAGGAGTTCCAAACCATAATTTGAGAGAGGTAAAGCTAAGCTGGGTGAACAAGCATTTGGGGAATGTTGAGGGAGAGATGCACAACTGAGTGTTTGGGTTTAGGATTTGGGCCAAGTGACAAATTTCCAGTCGCCCTCTGGTAGTTTTCATTGCGTAACCTCACCTCTGGCAACTTCCACATACCCCTTAGCTTGTGCCATTACCTGAGAGTTTCAGAAATTTAGTTTGATCATATGTTGGCTCCTACCTATACTGAAAGAACTCTTAGATCTTCCTCTTTATATATCTCCTGAATTCTCTTATCTTCAGTGACTAAAGTAAAATTTGGTCCTTTAATAAGTAATTAGATTTCTCTGACTCTTGATTTGATCTGAAAGCATCCTTAAGCAAAGCTTATTAGAAAGTGAGTTAAAGTGTAGCTCATTAGTTAGGAGTCTGTAAAGGCTGTTACAGCTGCTGCAGCTAGACAAGCGGGCTTTGTTTGTCCTGAACCACAGCAGTATCTCATGCTCTCCCTTGCTCTCTGTTCAGCACTTCATCTTTATCTAATGTCTAACACAGCAGACCCTGTGACAGGCAGTCTGTGGTAAGCACAGTGAATCAGCCTATCCTTCTGGAAGGTGACAGCCATAAGGAATGTCTAAATATTTGTTTCACATACAATTTACCCTGTTGTCCTCCATAGCCAAAGATTTTCCAGTATACACTATAATTCTCATGGCTTTTTCAATAAGAGGACATGCAGATTAACTCAAGTGTCATAACCACTGACAAACTGGTGTAAAATCATACAATGGGTCCTCTAAACGATGGTATAGAGGAGGAAGGGCACTCTGCTTTGACCAAGATTGCCACATGTGATTGCTCCCTGTGATTGTGCATATTGGTGGGGGTCTCTTGGGATATGGATGGCTGTATATAAGGCTATAGAAGTCAGAATGGATGCTATCTGAAAACAGCTCCAGTCTCAGTAGTTCAACACATTAAAAGTTCATTGTTTGCTCATGCTAAATGTCCTACTGGGGCTGGGGTTTAGTTCAATTAGTATAGTGCCTTGCTGCACTCTCTGAGGACCCAGGGTTGATCTCCAGCTCTGTAAAAATGGGAGAAGGACATGGCATTCCACTCCTGAAGCAATTGTTGTTAGGTGCCGTCGAGTCGAGTCTGACTCATAGCGACCCTATGTACATTAGCCATTGAAAACCCTATGAGGTTCACCATCGAGTAGACCTGACTCGAAGGCACCTAACAACAAATATCCAATTGGACTGGTGTTTAGCTCAGTTGGCGGAGTGCTGCTTTGTGTTCTCTGAGGCTCCAGGTTTGATCCCCAGCACCGCAAAAATGAGAGAAGGACCTGGCAACTCACTCCTGAAACAATACCAAAACAATCTGCTATTGAAAACCCTATGAATAGCAGAGAAGCAATAACATAGTGTGGGGCATGCACAGTGTCCAACTCACTATGAGTTGGACCCAATTTGAGGGCACCTAACAACAGCAACAAATGTCCAATATGTGTTGGGCAGGGGGTTCCAGGCTGAACTATTCCACCTCAGTTGGTGCTTCTATAGTTATTTCAGCAGGGTGGAGAAAATATGGTGAATCATGACCTAGTTCTTAAAGCCTCTGCTTCTGAGTGACACATGTCACTTATATTTCCATTTCATTTGCCAAAGCAAGTAATAGGCTCATACCTAATAATAAAGAGACAAAGAAGAGCAATCTTACCCTATATCCAGAGGAGGAGAGAAATGGAAACATTTGGAACAACCCTAATAACTAACACTTAGGAGTCCATTTGGAAGGATTTCAGTGCCACCTCTGAGTAAACTAGTAGCTCTCAACTAAGATCACGAAAACTGATGCCTACATTTATATGTCTGGTAGCCACCCTCACAACTTGGATACCTAATTTCCAGGGGTGGTTCTTTTCAACAGTTATCTAGAGAGAAAAGCAGTAAATCCTAACCCTTCCAAGCAGGTTCACTGGCTTTTCATCTTTAAAATGAGATATTTCTGAAAACACAGAAACCATTACTGAGAAATAGCATAAGGGAGAGATTGATTCTCAGAGGCCTCAGAAGTATAACTTGCCTCTAGGTGGTAGACACTAATTGCCTAAATAGCCTTCTACTTCTGAGCATTATCATTCATCCCACATTTGAGTCATATGTTAAAAGTGGTAGGAAGCTGGTAGCCATTCTGCTCAACATGACCCTCTTTCCAAGATGGAATGGTGGATCAGAATGGCCACCTGAACAAAGCTGGGCCAGGGTCTTTTTTCTAGGTATTTGGAGTTTGGACTGATAGAAACACTAGTAAACAAAAAATTTGCACTAACTTATCTGGGTTGTCTGTGGGTTGGAGATGTAACTGAGCTTGCTTGTGCTCACTAATTTCCATTTGCTCTTATACATTTCTCAGTTTCCCTTATAGTTACATTTGGGATGTATGACTAAGTTCCAGCCGATGGAAATAGACAAAAGTGCTGTAAGTCAATTTTAGGCTTAGCTGCTGGAAATACCTGTCATATCTTTTTGTATATTTCTCTACCACAGTAAATGTGACCTTGGAGGTCACATATTCTAGACAGTATAATTATAGAATAGAGAAGGGTGCTGCAAAGCCCTTAGGAAATTGTGACATGAGAAAAAAACACAAAAAACTTCCCATGGTTTGGGTTCATTTCTTATTTCAGCATAGCCTAGACTATACTGACTAATATTTAAAAAAAAAAAAAAAACATAGAAGTGGCTGTGGCCTACCAAGAAGCAAGAAAAGCTGAGAGGAACAAAGTTGAGAAATAGAGTCCCTGGTCCCTTCTAATTCTTGGTTCCAATCCTTTCTTGAGAATAAACCACATTTTTTGTCTTTGGCTTCTGACGAACTTGTATCTTTACTATAGTACATTTCTTGTTTTGTTTTGTTTTGTACTTGGGGTTGAACCCAGGGCCTTGCCCATACTTTGCAAGTGCTCTACCACTGAGCTTCACCCCTAGGTAATTTATTTTATTTTATTTTTGAGCCAGGGTCTCAGTAAGTTACACAGGCTGCCTCTGGCCTCACACTTGTGATCCTCCTGTGTCTGCCTCCTAAATTGTTGGGATTACAGGCATGTGACACTGTGCCTGGCATAAATTTCTTGGTTTTTTATTCGGCTTATATCAAAGAGTTTCTGCCCTTTGCAACCTAAAACAGTTACACTTAATAGCTCCCATAGCTCAGTGCTTTAGTTTATGCTTTACTCATTATACCATGAGGACATCTAACAAGTTAATAAGTCTGGTTCTGCCTTAGGTTTCTAGTTCCTTCATGCCTTTTATTCTGTTCATAAATGCTAAGAACTACATGGCAAAATCAGATACAATTCCATAGTACAGCCAACTCTTAAGACACAATTCCAAAATTAGAGATTTTGTCCAAAATTTAGGTATAAGTGGATAATCTTTTCAGTTTTTTTTTGGTTACAAATGACTAGGTGACAAGTTACTCAACTTTTGCAATTGTAGTAAAATTCAAGAGCTATCAAGAAAGGATCACTTGTTCAAGAAGAATGGCTAATGAATTAATTGGCTTCTCAGAACTTGTGCCAACTTCCTTTCTGCAGGCAGACTAAACAGTGGATATCTTTTATTGAAGGGAAGCCATCATCTTAGGGAAAAAAACCTCTCTCTGTTGTGAATAAGCTGAATACAATGACAGAAACTGTAGACAAAAGAGCTTCTAATGATAGATATTGGTGGTCCCTGGTGCCTTCAAAAGCATTCCAGGAAAGGTGAAGGAATAATTATGAATAACATAAGTCATGTTTCTTCCAGGTTATTACTCACTGAACCAATGGATCACTTGAGAAATATGTCAGTGAGTCAGTTTATATTCAATTTTGCAAAATGATCTCAGGTCTCCAAGCTCTTTGCATTGAATTGAGTGAGAAAACCATCAATGGATACATTCCATGGAAGAAGCACAAGGGGTTTGATAGTAAAATAGAGTTTGCTCCTTTAGTATTGGTATCTACTATCCCACCCATCTATCTGAGCAGAATGAAATGATCAAGGCCAATGAAGAAAAACTTGAGCATATCTTTTAAAAACACAAAGGACATAGATGAAGAACAAAAGCAGAAACATTATCAGGAAACAAAGTAAGTCCAATAACTCACCAAGTGTCTAAAATAATATGAACTTAAAGCAGTTATATTACAACTTATGTGACAAAAGGATATACTATAAACTGGTTAAAATAATGATGCTACAAATGGATGGTCCAACATCTTTTATCCATTATTTTTATCCAAAAATCCATGATGAAATGATTATGTGGCCTGATGTGGCCCACACATGGCCATTGGCTAAATTTATCCTATCATAATAGCATTGCCATTTATTACCTTAACTTTTTAGTACATTCAGAAGATTTTATTAAAATATAGGTACAGTTTAAAAAAGAATAAAAACCCAATATCCATGTACTCACTACTAAGTCTAGCACAAGAGTAAAATACTAACTGTACATTTATATGCCCCATGAACCTGCCCCAATTGTATCCCCTCTGCGTATTCCCCCTCAATGACCACCAGAAGTTAATACTAACTCACACTTTTGTATTAATCATTCCCTACCTTCTTTATGCCTGTGGCCTGTCAGACCTCAGAAACTAAGCAGGGTCAGGCCTGGTTAGTACTTGGATGGGAGACCGCCTGGGAACACCAGGTGCTGTATGCTTGGAAGAAGGACCCGGCAACCCACTCCCAAAAAACAATCAGTCATTGAAAACTCTATGAGTAGCAGAGAAGCACTAACAGTAATGTTTTGTCTATTGTATGTAGGGTTGCTATGAGTCGGACACTGACTTGATTGGCATCTAACAACAACAACAACAACAACAACCTTCTTTATAATTTTATTATCTATGTTCATGTGCTTAAACAATTTACTTAGTTTTGAACATTTAGAGCTGCCTAAGGAAAGATACAAGTTACACCATTAATTGAAACCTCAGGGATGAACATGACAAGATTTCTTGGCTTCAATTCATTTATAGTTTATAAAAGCTCTTTTGGGGGAATTCAAGGGGGCTGGCCATAAGCCAGCCCTGGTAAACACAGGGCTCTGTACCATCAGGCCACCTGGCAATGTTGCCTGGTGAGCCTGCTGTGGGAGTCAGGCAGAAATATGGCCAGATGGTAGAGAATGCTCTTTATTTTCTAACTTCCTACCAGATCTCAGTTGCAAGTTTAAGCAGAAAGTTTGGTAAGATGAAATGAGTGTCCTCACTGACCCAACCAGCAGGGCACGGGATAGAGAACACAAACTTTATCAGCAGATGAGAATCTGGATAGGCTCATTCAAGCATTTTGTCCACAGGTTAGAAAAGGGGGGAAAGTAGCAGGGGAAACTTAACTAAGACAGCCACCAATACTCTGCCTCTGGAGTTTCATACTTCTCTCTGAGATAGTTGCCCTCTATGTGTTGACAGCTTTCCTAGAATCTCCCTTTATCATCCTCATGAGAATTCCCTTTGCCTCCCTCCTGTATTGGACCACCTGTTTCTTGTATCCAGGACCAGACTTCATGATTTCTAGGCTCAGTACAAACTGAAAAAGCTGGGTCCCTTGTTAAAACTCAAGCATTTTAAGATAATGGCAGCAGACCATTAAACCAAGTATAATATTGTCATATGTACAGGATCCTGTGTTACTGTACGGGTTGATATTCACAAAGCCAGCCCAGATTCTTTCCTAATTTACTTGTTTTAGTTGAAGACATTCCTCAGTAGTCTTTTGAGAAAAGATGCATGGGAAATAAAAATTTTAAGACCTGAATGTCTGAAAATATCTTTGTTTTATCTTCATACTTGAATGAAAACTACTTTATTACATAATATTGTACTTTGAATGTTGCAAATCAAAATTGCAATTGTAGTGGAATTGTACAAATCAGTAGCCCAGCTTGATTGCTTGTTTGGGTGGGTATAAAGTTCTAGGTTGGAAATAATTTAATTTTCCTCCAGAGTTTAAAAGTATTGCTCCCTTCTCTTCTTATGTATAGTATACTGTGAAAAGTCTGAAATTATTTGGATTTAAAATTTTCCATAAATGACCTATTTTTGGCTTTTTAGAAGTATATATAATTTTCTCTCTACCCTACAGTTCTGAAACAATACAATGTGTCTTTGTGAGAGTCTATTTTGGTCCACTGTGTTTAGGACCTTATAGGTGCTTTTGATTTGGCAATTTACATTCTTTAGTTCTGAGAAATTTTCTTGAATCATTTCAGTGATTATTTTCTCTGTTTCATTTACATTGTTCCAGAACTCTTATAATTTGGATAGTGGTCCTTCTAGAATGTTGTTGTTAAGTGCCATCAAGTCAGTGTCCAACTCATAGCGGATTGATTTTGGGAATGGGTTGCAGGGTCCTTCTCCAAAGCCTACAGCACCTGGTGTCCCCAGGAGGTCTCCCATCCAAGTACTAACCTGGCCCCACCCTGCTTACCTGACAGGATCTGACAGGATCAGATGCCATAGTGCTATGGCTGCAGGCATCCTTCTAAAATAGGTCTCTCATTTTTTAAAATATTTTCTCTTCCTTTGCCTAGTTTTTTCTACTTCCTTAGAAAATCTGAAATCTTACATCCTGTCTGTTCTATCCCTTTTATGTTTTTGTGATCATATTTTTAATTTCTAAAAAATCCTCTTTTCTTTCTAAATAATTCTTTTTAATAACCTCCTGGTCTTAGTATGGGGGTGGGATTTAGCTCAGTTGGTAGAGTGCAGCTCTACAGTCTCTGAGGTCCCAGGTTCGATTCCCAGCACTGCAAAAATAGAAAGATGTGGCAATCCAGTCCTGAGGTAATCCTGAAATAGCCATTGAAAACCCTACTAGGGTTGCTATGAGTCAGACATGACTCGGCACCTAACAACAATAAAGTCTTAGTTTATATGTAGAATTGTCTATTATCTCAGGATATAGAAAACTTATTTTCTTCTTCCTTTATTGCTCCATCTTGGTTTTTTGTTTTGTTTTGTTTGTTTTTTTTAATATCCTTTTACTGTTGTTGGGGACTGTCCTCAGATATCTGGAAGTCTGTGGTTTTCTGCTCTTGATTAAAGGCACTGAGCAAGTGCTCAGGGTCTACCAACTTGTAACCGTAGAATGATTTGAATGTGCTGTTTCTTACCTAGCCCAACTGGTTCATTAGACAACTGAATTCCAGTTTTTGAGTTTACAGTATAGGTAAGACATCCTCTCCCAGTATTTCCATGTTCACATCTCCATACATTTCTTCAAAAAATATTTAGCAAAAATAAATTGTTTTGCCCTAAGGCCTTTCAAGAGACCTGGAATATGTCAAGGCTAAGCTTACAAAAGAGAACCTTTGATAATGTAACTCAAGCATACACACAAGGAGATATACCAAGTGGAGGTTAACCTTGGCACTATGAAGTCAACCTTCTTTGTTGTATATCCTTGTGGCCAAAAGTCCTTTCTTAAGTTCCATACCTCCAGCAAGTTCTACTGAAAAGAGGAAATTCCTGGAGGGACAAAATTGTGTGTATTGGGGGGTGGGGCAGGTGGGAGTACAGAGCTCCTACCTTCTATAATGCCAATGGTTTAGAAAGTAGTATACACTCTTCTTAAATGGAAGGGGCTTAAAAGTGTTTTAGTACTAAAATGCAAATTTCACCAGCAGTTAGAATTTTTCCCTCAGGGAACTCTTGGCCGATTAGAAAAGATATTGACTGTGGATCTGGAGTTTGGAGGTCCACATTCAAGTGCTGTGACTCTGGGCAAGTTATTTTATCTTTCTTACCTCAGATTCTTCATTTGTGAAATGGCGATTGAACATACAGAGATGAGAAAAGGCACAGTTTAAAAGGTGTCTTGCATGTGTTTGAACTCTATAAACATACATTCTTCCCCATTTTCTCATCTGCTAGCAAAATGATTAAGATAAAAGAGCTTGCTTGCTCTATGTACCAAATATTCCCAAGAGTATTAAAGGAGGCTATATCAGCAAAGGCAAAAATGACCTGAGAGATTTTTGAGAAGAGTACTCCTTACAGATTTATATTTGAAAAAGGGAAAATAGCTGAGGATCCTCAGGCTTGTCAGGAATGGAAAAGGGAAATTTAACAGGGACATTTTGGTCTTTCCTCCCTTCCTCCCTTCTTTCTTTCCTTCTTTCCTCTATTCCTTCCTTTTTCTTTCTTTCCTTTCTTCTTTCCTTCTTTCTTTTTTGTGTGTTTAACTATCGGGTCCTTGACCTCAATGCAGTTGAAATATAATCAAAATATAATATTGATTTCAATGTGGTAACATTTTTTGAGTCGTTGATCCCTTCCATATTCTCCCCAGAGAAACACGTGTGTATTTGTACTCATACAACTAAACTTTGCAGGAATTGGCCCAGCTCCAGAAGGACACCCCATTAATAAACTCTGATCTGCAAAAGTATTTTGATTTCCCTGCAGTCCTCTCTTTCCTCCACTCCCCACACCACATGCCAAAAAGCAGAGACTGGTAAGCACTACTGGCCTCCAGAAAAGATGGATTTTAGCAGGATGCTGGGGAGGGAGTTGGGGCTCGGGGATGTTGTTGGGAACGGAGATTGAGTGGTAGTATCAGAGCAGTGTGTCCTTGCCAGTCCTCCTGCTTTTTGGACAGCCTGGGAGCAAGAGGCAGCATGGGTGATTCCTGTAGCAGAAGTTCACTACATGACACATGTGCCTGGGGACAGCCTGACCTGGAGTATGGTGGTTTCCACCTCCTGCCAGAGAGAGGGAGCAAGAAGCATTTAAGGAAATACCTTGCCTTTTAGGAAAATTGCTAGTTAACAGTGACTATATGTTGGGGATTTTTAAAAATCAGAGCCAAACCTACAACAACTATACTTCTAGTACAGTCTCTAGTATGGACAAGATTTTCAGTAGAACTTGGATTATTTTCTCCTGGTTCCTTAAGAAGCATCCCACCATGCCCAGCCAAGGGTTAGGCAGGGACAGAATTGCAGCTGAGAACCTCCATATTTGTCAGGTATTATGGAGGAAGGTCTGATCCCAATGCATTTGAAATATAGCCCACACATGAAAATTGTTTTTCAGTGCTTGGAGGTTGAAACTCACACATGCTAGCCAAATGCTCTACCACTGAGCTGCACCCCAGCTCCTCTTTTTATTTTTTATTTGAGACAAGATCTGCCTCTGGCCTGGAACTTGCAATCCTCCTGCCTCAGCCTTCCTAGTCACTGGAATTACAAACATGCATCACCATGCTAGGCCTATAAAGTGTTGCCCAGGTACATGCTGCTAATGCCAGAAACTTGGGAAGCTGAGGCAGGTGGATTGTAAGTTTGAGGCTAGAGGCAACCTGTATAATTTAGGGAGACTCTGACTGAAAATAAATTTAAAAATGGGCTAGGGGTGTAGCCCAGTGGTAGAGCACTTGCAAAGTATTGTGAGGCTGTGGGTTCAACCCCTAAGTACCACAATAAACAAATGGATGAATAAACCTTAAATGAAATAAAAATAAATCAATAAAATAAAGTGTTGCCCCGATTATCCTCTAACTTGTGATCCTCCTGTCTTATCCTCTACAGTTCGCTGATTGTAGTTATGTGCCATCAAGACTTGCAACTTTTTTTTTTTTTGTACTGGGAGTTGAACCCAGGGCCTTGTGTTTGCATGCTTTGCAAGTGCTGGACCACTGAGCTGCACCTCCAACCCATTTTTTTACTTTTTGAGACAAGGTCTCACTAAGTTATGCAGACTGCCTCTGGTCTTGAACTTGTGATTCTCCTCTGCCTCCCGAGTAGCTGGGATTACAGGCATGTGCCACTGTGGCTGGCTCAAGACTGCAACATTTTTTGAGTCACTGATACCTATGATATGGGCTCTGCAGTGTCAATGGGCTTTGAGTTGTGGATGGTGACTTCCACCACTAAGCCTATGGGAAATATTATCTTAAGACTGCCAGGGGCCTCACATTGTGCATGCACAGAACAGAGTTCAGGGGACAGGCCCACAACCTCAAAGCTTTAGAATGTGTGTTCAAAGGTCTCTCTGATATGAGTCTGGCACCAGGCGGGGCTATGGGATAAGAGGCATCTACCCCATTTCTTGCCAGGTGGGAGTCCTGGGAAGGGTAGGAGTGGAGGCAGGTGGTTATCATGCCTCTGGTGACCCCAGTCCTCAGAAGAAAAAGGAGATACAGACTAGCTAAGAATTCTATAAACTGTTTAGTGTACAAAAAAACCTAAATTGGACATTACAGGCTACTTACATTAATAAATAACAACCACATCCTTAAATCCTTTTCTTGGTGGTGGTGGGGTACAAAGTAGAATATTAAAAAATAAGATTAAAAAATCACACTTGGTCTTTAGTATTGAAATGCCTTCTCTTACCCTCTGACCCACAGAAGTGTGTGTTTTTGGTCCCTATTCCCAAATTAAGAAATTGGCTCTGAAGGGTTATTTGAAGTTACACAGTTAATGAACAACAGAATCAAGGCCTGAACCTGGTCTGACCCCAAGCTAATGTCCTGTGTTGATGTCACATTGTCTTCTTAGCAAAGAGAACCAGCCAGCCCCCTTCTATGTACCTGGGGAAACTGTTGCTTTCACTTCTTTTCTAACTCAATAATGCCTTGGCTCTGAGCTGTTTACACTCTTCCCATTAAGAAATCCCCCGTGTGTCTGTCAGCTTGTCATGCTGTGGGGGTTTATATGTTGATGTGATACTGAAAACTATAACACCAGCATTTCAGATACCAGCAGGGCCACTCATGTGGACAGGTTTCAGCTGAGCTTCCAGACTAAGACAGACTAGGGAAAAGTACACAGCAGCCTGTTCCTGAAACAATTAGTCATTGAAAACCCTATGAAGAAATGATACTTTACCTAAAGGACCCCAAAACCTCCTCTAGAAAACTTTTAGACCTAATTAACTCTTTTAGCAAAGTGGCAGGATACAAAATTAACACTCAAAAATCAGTAGCCTTCCTTTACACCAACTGTGAGCAGAAAGAGAAGGAAATTACAGGTACAATCCCTTTCATGATAGCCCACTATAAAATTAAATACCTTGGAATCAATCTAACCAAAGATCCTGCAGATCTTTACAAGGAAAATTTCAAAACATTAAAGAAAGAAATAGCAGAGGATGCTAAAAGGTGGAAGGACCTCCCCTGCTCATGGATTAGGAGAATCAAAATTGTAAAAATGGCTGTCCTACCAAAAACAATCTATAGATGTAATGCAATCCCCATTAAAATTCCAATGACAGATTTTATAGAAATGGAAAAAATGATTCAAAAATTCATATGGAAACACAAAAGACCATGTATAGCCAAAACACTCTTAAGCTGCAAAATTAATGCAGGTGGGATCACAATCTCTGACTTTAATCTATACCATAGGGCTGTAGTAGCAAAAGCAGCTTGGTACTGGCATAAAAATAGGCCTGAAGACCAGTGGGACAGAATAGTGGATCCAGAGATACATCAACGCATCTATAGCCACCTGATTTTCAACAAAGAAGCAAAGCAGATAAATTGGAGAAAGGATAGCCTTTTCAACAAATGGTGCTGGGAAATTTGGATATCCACGTGCAGAAAAATGAAAACAGACCCACACCTCTCAATATGCATGAGAGTTAACTTGAAATGGATAAAAGATCTCAACATAAAACCAGAAACTTTAAAATTAATAGAAGATAGGATAGGCAATACACTCCAACATATAGGAATAGGAAAGCATTTCCTTAATACTCCAATGGCTCAAGAAATCACAATCAGAAGATAAATGGGATTACATGAAATTAAAAAGCTTCTGTACGGCAAAGGAAACAATTGACAGAGTCAAGGAAGTCCCCACTGAATGGGAAAAAAATCTTCACATCCTATATATCAGACAGAGGACTAATTTCCAGAATTTATAAAGAACTCAACAAGCAATTCCCAAGAAAACAAATAACCCAATACACAAGTGGGCAAAGGAACTTAACAGACAGTTCACAAATAAAGACGCTCTTAAGGCCATGAAACACATGAAAAAATGCTCAATATCCCTAGCCATTAGGGAAATGCAAGTCAAAACAACTCTGAGATTCCACCTTACTCCAGTAAGAATGGCCAAGATCAATAAAACAAATAACAAATGCTGGTGAGGTTGTGGAGAAAAGGGAACCCTCTTACACTGCTGGTGGAATTGTAAATTGTTTCAACCACTTTGGAAATCAAAGTGGTTTTGGAGGTCCTGAGAAAACTAAAAATAGAACTTCCATATGACCCAGTTATACCACTATTGGGATTATACCCAAAGGGAGATGAGTCATCATACCACAGAGACACATGTATTTCCATATTCAATGGAGCACTTTTCACAATAGCAAGGATATGGAATCAACCAAAGTGCCCATTAACAGAAGAATGGATAAAAAAGCTATGGTACATATTCACAATGGAACACCACTCAGCAATCAAAAAAAATGAAATAACGTCATTTGCAGCAAAATGGATGGAACTGGAGAAAATTATTTTAAATGAACAAACACAAGCCCAAAAAGAAAAATATCACATGTTCTCACTCATATGTGGGAACGGAATCAAAATTAAAAGAACCAGAATATCCTATACATAAATTGGAACATAATAAAAAGCTCATGTAAACTTAGCACACAAGGGACAATTTAAGGAGTGGAAAGAAGGAGGGAGGATGAAGATGGGAGGGGGAGGAGGGCCAATGAGGAGCGAGGAAGGAGGGAGAGGTCAACCTAAAACAAACAGCCCAACTTTAATAGTATGGGAAATAATAATAATACCAATAATACCAAAGGATGGCAATAATGCAAATGGACTAGATTACTCATGTGATACTGCTGGGAATGTAAAAAGATAGATCACTATAGGAATAAGTTTGGACTTAAATCAAAATCGGGATGCATGTATGTAGATAAATATTCCCACAAAAAGACATACAAGTAGAAAGGAGGTTATTGGTGGGGAGGTGAGGTTAGGGGAGGGGCATCATGAGAGGGTAAGGGGGAAGTGATGTGAGCAATGTACAATGAAATGAATAAATGGAAATGTCACAATGAAATACATGTCAGAATGAAATCCATTAAGTTGTACATTAAAAATTTCCAATTAAAAAAAGAAAAGAAAAGAAAACCCTGTGAATAGCAGAGAAGCACTATCAAATACAGTGCTGGAAAATGAGCCCTCCAGGCTGGAAGGCATTCAAGAAATGACTAGGCAAGAAAGTTGCCTCCTTGAAGTAAGTTGTTGTTGCTGTGGCTGATTATTTAGGGATTATTTTAGGAGTGAATTGCCGAGTCTTTTTCCCATTTTTGCAGTAGTGGGGATCAAACCTCAGTCCTCAGAGAGTGTGAGTAGTACTGTACCAACTGAGGTAAACCCCAGCCCTCCTCAAAGTAGAGTCAATCTTAATGATGGGAATGGTGTAGAGCCCCTGGGACCTCTATTTGCTGACGTGGCATGACTCAAAAGAAATACAGTGGCTGAAACAATGGGCTCAAACATAATAAAAGGTGTGCATCGCACAGCATCTGGTAGTGTTTCATCCTGTTATACATAAGGTCACTATGAGTTGGACATGACTTGACAGCATTTAACAACGACGACAACTTTATGAAACAGCTTGCTGGATTTATGATTATAGTACTTGGAACTAGATGGTTTTTACTTTTTCTTTCTTGAAATCTAATTGGACCAAAGATATGGACCCAACTAGCCTATGCCCATACCAACTGATTCAACAATGCATCGCTGACAAATGGTGTGCACGCCCTCTCAGTAAATGCAGACTCTTTAATTACCTTAGTCATTTAGCCAGCAATTACCCAACCACTCTACAGGTATTTAATGACCACCTCTGCCTTTCCCTGCACCAATCTATTTTCTCTTCTGCCAGGTATTTTTTTCATGATTCAGATGCAGTCACTCCTTTGCTTAAAAACCCACAATGGTTTCCCACCATCTACAAGATAAAGGCAAGACTTGTCACATGAGAACTCTGCCTGTCCTTGAAGCCCTTAAATTTGGAGTAAGGCAAAGTGAAACCCCGAGGTAGAGCCGCATTCTTTGACATAGCTGTAGTACAGATTCTCGGCCTCCGACATCTCAAATTATATATGAGAACAATTAGAGTATAAAGTATAAATAGTAAAATACTTCAGTTCTTACTTCACGAGAAATGTAAGCTGTTCACAGGAAGGTGTTCAGAGTTTGTTTCTTTATACCTATCTCTGCTGAGAAATGAACCAAGGAAGCTTTGGAAAAAAAAAAGTTAGCTAGGATAGAAAAGCAGAACCAAAGGAAAACGTATATTCTAGATTCTAATCCACACACGTTCAGCAGTTTTAGAGGACTACAAAATCTGTCCCCAACACTGCAAAAATGGGGGAAGGACATGGCGATCCACTCTGGAAGGAATTCCAAAACGATCAGCCATTGAAAACTCTATGAGGATCACTATAAGTCGGAAGACTGGAGAGTACCTAACAACAACAACAACAACATACAAAATCTGATGTGTATTTGAATCTCACATGGATTGGATTCACAAGAGAACTCTTCAGGGAGCTCTCTCAACCACATCCGATTTTGTAGCCATCTATAACTATTGAAAGGGTGTGGGTTAGAATTGAGACTATACGGTAGTCTAGATCTAAAGGTCAATGTTATTGTTAGGTTTCACTCAGCAAAGTTCATTGGATTTCCTGGCAATAAGGGCAAAAATGGAAACAGGATATATTATCTGGATTTTGTTAATAGATGAGAGAAAACTTAGCAAGTCTTGAAAACAGTCTAAATATTTTATAGTTCGCTTCATTGCTTTTCTAATTGTAAAATTTCTATGTGTCTTTTATAAAAATACAAATAATATGCATATCTACAGGGTAAAATGTGTATGCCTCCAGTACCTGTACCTCCATTCCCCTTTGCCAGAAGACAGAACCTCTAAGACTTACCATTTATTTCTGACAGAGGGGGACATTTTGGTTGTTGTTTTGTTTTTTATTTTTTGAGGTGGGCCTTGCTATATAGCCCAGACTAGCCTCAAACCCATGATGTTCCTGTCTCAGCCTCCTGAGTGCTGAGTTGATTATGTGTTACCACATTCAGCTAGGCAGGTTTTTTTGTTTTTTTGTTTTTGTTTTGATTTATTGATTGATTTTTGTGGTACCATAGAGCTGAACCCAGGGTCTTACAAATACTTTGCAAATGCTCTATCACTAAGCTGCACCTCCAGCCCTTTAAAAAAATTTTTATCTTGAGACAGGTCTCACTAAGATATGCAGTCTGCCTCTGGCCTCAAACCTGTGATTCTCCTGCCTCTGACTCCCAAATTGCTAGGATTACAAGTGTGTCTGACCTCACCTGGCCTGTTTTTTTTTTCTCCCTGTGCAACTAGAAGTACTTACATAGCTTCTATATAGAATTTGGATTTATCTGTTTTCATGCTTTAAAATATGTATCAACAACCCAGCTGTACCACTACTGGGAATATACCCAAAGGAAGACAAATCATCATACCACAGAGACACCTGCATCTCCATATTCAATGCAACACTTTTCACAATAGCAAGGATATGGAACCAACCAAGGTGCCCATGAACAGAAGAATGGATTAAAATATATATATATGGTGCATATACACAATGGAATACTACTCAGCAATTAAAAAAAATGTCATTTGCAGCAAAGTGGATGGAACTGGAGAACATCATCTTGAATGAATACAAGCTCAAAAAGAGAAATGCCTTATGTTCTCACTCCTATTTGGGAGCTGAATCTTACTTAAAGGAAGAAAAAATCCTATACAGAAGTTGATATATAAAAAATGCACAATTAGCGAAGAAGGGACAATATAAAGAGTAGAAAGAAGGAGGGAGGGAACTAGCAGAGGGAAGCGAGATTGTGGAAAATGGGATGAGGAGGAGAGTCAATGTAGAAAGATAAAGGGGGAGAGGATAATCTCATTGTAAACACTGTAACTTCATAAGTACCTTGGAAAAATAGGGGAATATAACCAAAATATGCATTTGGGTTTTGCTACATATTATTCATAAGCGTCCATAAACCTTGTAAGTTGATAAAAGTGCAACCAAAATATGATGTAAAAGTTGTATAATGGAAAAAGCCAATGCTGTTTTACTCTGTACCCTACCATCATTTACTAATAAGAGAGAAAAAAACGTATCAAGCCATGTTCTTTTGTAACTTGCATTTTCACTTTACACTGCATCAAGGACACCATTCTGTACTGATATATATACATATACATACACACACACACACACATATATATATATATGTATATATATATATATATATTTATATGTTGTTGTTGTTGTTAGGTGCCGTCGAGTCGGTATCCGACTCATAGCGACCCTCATAGGGTTTTCAATGGCTGACTGTTTCGGGATTGCCTTGGGAGTGGATTGCCAGGCCCTTCTCCCATTTTTGTGGTGCTGGGAATCGAACTCGGGACCTCAGAGACTGCAGCACAGCGCTCTACCAACTGAGCTAAATCCCAGCCCTATATTTATATATATCATATATATACTGATATATATGTAAATATTTATATATATCATATATATACCGATATATATGTAAATATTTATATATATCATATATATACTGATATATATGTAAATATCTATATCTATATCTATCTATATATATATATATATATATACACACACACATACAGGTTTCATTTTAACACCTCTATAATATTCCATTATATGCAAGTAGCATTTTTTTTTTCAGTACTGGGGGAGCTGAACCTGGGACTTTCCACATGCTTTGCAAGAGCAGTGGCTGGGATTACAGGTGTGTGGTGCCACTCCAGGGGTGCATAACTTATTTAATCATTTCTCTATTTAATTTTTTTCTAATTCTATGGTAATTAATAATGAGCATGCCTGTGCATACACTTTTGCGCAGATATGTGACATTTCTGTATTATAAATTTCTAGGGGTGATACTGCAAGATTCTATGGGCCATACATTTAAATTTTTGATTAATTCCTTTCATAAAGGCATCACCAATTTATACTTTCACCATTGGTGTCTGAGCATTTCCTCATTCCTTTGCTAACACTGGATATTATTGACTTTTTTCATTTTCTGGAATAAACTTTTACATGGAATTTCTTTTAGCAAGGTCAACATATTTTAATCAGGAGAGGAGACCAATGAGATAGCCTGTTTTTTAGGATGGTGTTTTTCAGGCTGTGTTCTGTGGAGCCCCAGGAATTCTGAGGATGTGGTGGGGGAGCATAAGGGACAAGATCTTTACCCTCTTAACCAGGGCATCTGAGTTTTTAAAATCTGTTTTATCTTTAATCAGATAAGATTCTGTTGTTAAAAATAACTTTTGAAATCACTGGCCTGGGGCCTTTTTTCTTATTGAATCTTAAGCAACTCGAACTGGAAATGTATTCCTTCAAGACAAAGAAAAAAGGATCTTGAAACAGTGGATCTCTAGCTGTAATAAAAATATTCTCACCTATACATGGAGTGTGAGTGTGTGTTTGTGTGAGTGTGTGAAAGTGTGTGTGTACATATGCACTAATGTTCTCATTCATGTTAGGCCTCTCCCTATTGCTTACCTGCTATCCTAAAACCAATCTTAAAACACTATTTCCTCTAAGATTTGTATTAAAACTCTCCTTCTTTAACTAATTCTACTCCATAAGTCCCACATCCCTGCAGTATGGATCCTATTGTTCTTTATTTGTATAAACTGGATTCCAGCTAAGTCTCCTTTCCCCAGACCTGTATAAAATCCTACGGCCCACAACCCTTTAAGATTTCTAGGAGCCCCTCCAACCCTTAAGTTCTCATGGGCTCCTCTGCCTCCTACTTTCCCAGGTCCCCTCTATGAGATCCTTAATATGAAATTCAGTTCCTTCTCTGATAGTCACCTCCCCTCCCCCGTTATCCCCATTACAAACTACTCCACCCAAAGCTTTCTTGAAAAGAGTAGAATTTACTATAGATAATGAACTAGGAAGTATCTGTGGAAGTAGATTTTGAGTTCTAAGGATGCAATTTCAAAATGGCGTGGTGAGGATCATTGGGGACTGGTACAAGGTTTCTTTCTTTTAATAATAAAAGGTAGCTGGTGCACACTTTCTGAGACTTGGGCTTGATCCCCAACACTGCCAAAATGAGAGAAGAATGTGGCAATCCACCCCCAAAAACTATCCCCAAAATAATCAGCCATTGAAAACCCTTTGAGGGCTGCTATCAGTTGGACTTAACTCAATGGAATCTAACAACAACAACATACCTACCTTAGTTTCGGTTGGAGAAAGCCATGAATAGTTTTTTTTTTTAATGTTTTTAAATATTTATTTATTTATTTATTCCAACTCTTGTCAAAGCACACCAAGTTCCCAGGAAGCCAAAGGGCTTAATCGTTAGGCAGGATTCCTCACAGCCAGCCAACTTGGAAAAGCTGAAGCAACAGCAACTTGCTTAGGTCACATACCAAGCTTGGGACCTAAATAACTCTGATTCCTCCTTTGTGGCTCCAATAGCAGACAACATCACCTTATGACACCTCTATCATTCAAATCTGAATCATCTGAAGTGCTCCTAATTGCAGGCCTATAGTGAACTGTAACCACCATTTGCCTAACTGCAAGCAGCCTAGGCATGTGTACATGGAGTTGAGCCTGGTCACAGCTCAGGCAGCCCAAGAAGCTACTCACTTCAGCCACAAGGGATGATAGGTACTTGGTCACTGCTACATTGACAACCCCAGACAGACGCTAGAGAAGGCCGAACAAGGGCCAAAAGTCAAAGTGATAAGAGGGAAGCATTCAGTTTTTTGAAAACTGATGAGGTCTCCATTACCAGAAGTATTTCAAATAGAAACTGACTTCTGGTTTAAGGTGGTGGATTAAAGGCAGCTTCCATGTGATGTGGTAAACAAGGAGTTAGAACATGAAGGAGGAATGGAATTTTTTCCATAGAAAGGAGGTCTGCAAAAGCACAGAAACCTAAAAGGAGACTGTTAGATGGTTCCAGGTAGCAGAATGGAGCTGAAAAGCAAGAAGGACTCATCAGGACACATCTCTAGACATGCCTTCCTGTGGGGGAGCAGAAACGGATCCCTCATTCAAAGGGGTGAGCCAGAAAGCCCTGGCTGTCAGACTGGCAGTCCCATAGGATAAGGCCACAGTCCTTGAAACCCTTGAACTCTTCCAGGGTCTTGGTGAGACAGTGGCTATCCCTGACTGTGGGGTTCAGCATTGGAGAAGTAGCTCTTTCCCGTGCTCCATGTCTCAAAGGGCTTTTAGTGGGTGCCATCTTGAGAAGGAACCTATTGCATGAGACTGAGCTACCCAGGGGGCCTGAAAACAAAGAATTATCACCCATGGAAAGCCTGGGGGTGAACTACCACAAATCCCAGTATGTTACAGACCTGCAAGTTGCAGTGAGGGGGGAGATGGGATGCTGACACACTGAGAGGTTCAGGTAGCAAGAGGCTTGGGAAGGCTGCTCAGAAGCAGGTCTCACACCTTGGAGAGAGGAGATGATTTCTTCTCCCAAGGGGAACTATGAAGACTGTTAACTCTGAGCCAGGGTTAGATAAAAAGACTCCATCATCAACTGACCACATCTCGACCTAACTGACTCCAACATTAGAGGCCCCCCAAAAAAGCTCCTCCAGTACTTTTTTTCTTTTTCTTTTTTATTTTATTATTTTATTATTTATTCATTTTTATTCCTGCTGTGCTGGAGTAATTGCTGTGCCAAGGTGTAGTACCCCCAGCCTTTTTCTTGTTTTTGCTTGGAGACTGGATCACATTGAATCGCACAGGCTGCCTCTGGCCTGGGGCTCAAAATCCTCCTGCCTCAGCTCCCAGGGATGCTAGGGTTTCAGAGGAACAAGTTGGTGTCCACTTCTTTTTAAAATATATTTCCATCTTTTCACTGTTAATTTTCATTTCCTCACCTCCTTTTTTTTCTAGTGTTATTTTTATTGTTTTCCTTTTTTAGTTTTCTTTCTATCTTTTTTGGCCTGACCACCCTTTTTTTTGTGTGGCCTGACCACCCTTTTTTTAGTTCATTTGGTAAAGTGCTGCTCTGTACTCTCTGAGGCACTGAGTTCAATCCCCAGCACTGTAAAAAATGGGAGAACGACATGGCAATCCTCACTTAAAGCAATCCCTAAACAATCAGCCATTGAAAACCCTATGAATAGCAGAGAAGCACTGACATAATGCTGGGCATGGCACAATGTCATGGAGTATTTCATTCTGTTGTATATAGGGTTGCTATGAGTCGGACCCAACTCAACGGCACCTAACAACAACAACCACATTTTTCTTTATTGTGCAATCATTTCTTTTTATCTTTAGTTTCCTTTCTTCTCTCTTCATAACATTCATTTTCTTTCTAGATCTTCTTTTTTCCTTTCTTTTGCTTCACCCTTGAGGCATCCTCATGTGTCTCCTTTCTCTGCCCCTCCTTTTTCCTTCAGGCAAATACTATTCATACCTCACCCTAAGTATTTTGTAACCTCATAGCTTACTCAATATTATTATTGCCAGTCTCTTTTCTATGGGCATTGGTAATGCAGCAGTTGGCATTAAGTGATATTAAGTGTGTTTTTATGTCTGGTTTGGTTGAACATTGTACCTGTTATACTTGTTTGTCTTCTTCTTGGAGTGGCACTAGAGATTGTGATCGCAAGAGAAAACTACTCACTAAGAAGACCCCCAAGAGGATTTCAAGTTCGAGACCAGAGGCAGTGTGTGTAACTTAGCGAGACCCTGTATCAAACAGTAAAAAAAAAAAAAAAAAAAAACAACGGGCTGGGGCCACAGCTCAGTGGTCCAGCACTTGCAAAGCATGCAGGTGCAAGGCTCTGGGTTCAATCCCTAGTACCACACACACACAAAAAAATACCCCCCAAGTAAACAGGAAGTGATATCCACACCTACACATGCACAAATCACAAATCAGAAGCACGAGAAACATAAAAAAGCAAGGCAACATATCTCCTCCAAAATACCATGATTCTTTAACTAGTGAATGAAATGATACTGAAATAGTTGAAATGTCAGACAAATAATTTAAAAGTTTACTTGTAAAAATGATCAATGATTTCAAAGAGGACCCAAAAAGGCAAATGAACAAAGTAAGAAAATCAATACAGGACCTAGAGCAGAAGGTCACCAATGTAGAAAACAAAGTCATCAAAGTAGATGAGAAATTTAGCAAGGAAATTGAGATTTTTAAAAACAGACAGAAATGTTGGAAATGAAGAACCCCCTCCCCCCCAAAAAAAACAACAACATTGGAAAATATCACAAGCAGACTAGATGAAGCAGAAGAGAGAATATCAGGGATGGAAGATATGGACGAGGAAATACTACATTCAGATATCAACAAAGAAAAAAAATTTTGAAGAACATGACCACTATTTTCAAGAACCTTGGGACATGATCAAGAGAACAATCTAATAATCCATGGGGTAGAAGAAAGAGCTGAGATAAAAAAAGCAAACAAACAAACAAACAAACAAAAACCTAAAGGCATAGAAAATGTATTCAGTGAAATTATGGCAGAAAATTTCCTGTCTGGGGAAAGAAATGGACATCCAACCACAAGAGGCATTTGGAACACCAAAGAGATGTGACTAGAAAAGAACATCACCACATAATAATAATGACACATAATAATTAAAATGCCAAGATGACAGAACAAAGAAACAATATTAAAAGCTGCAACAGAAAAATGTCAACTCACTTACAAAGGGAAACCCATCAGCACCTATCTATCTGGGAAAAGATAGAAAGATATAGTTCAAGTCCTGAAAGTAAATAATCGCCAACTAAGATTATTGTATCCAGCAAAGTTATCATTTAACAGTAATGGAGAAATAAAGACATTTCAAGACAAGCACACACTAAAGCAATTCAGCTATTCCAAGCTTTTGATCCCAAAGTTACATGGCCAATCTCTTCATGATGCTGATTTTAATAAGGGGATTTCCATTTAGCTGAATCCAACTCTTTAGAAGGAAATTTTCTTTAAAATATCAAGAGGAATATTGATTTTTTTTCCCTATGCTTCTGGTTTTTCTTCCTCAATAAGCATAGTCACTTTATGGCCTTTGTCCTCTAATTTTAGATATCTCTGTCCCCTCCAACCAAATATTAAGTAATCTGCCTTTTGATAGTTTACAAATACCCAAGGTCTCTGGCATATGCTTTACAAATGTGTATTGAATAAAGCAACCACTAATTATATGTTTAAAAGAAGAATAAATGATAAATGAGATAAAACCCTTAGATATTTTATAAAATGTGGTAGAGATATCCTTGAAAAGGCTATAAAATTAGTAATACATAGAAAGTTAAAACATTCGGATGTATTTTTGTTTTGTATATGTATTTTAGGCTATCCATAATATAAGCTTATCTTATTCAAAATGTTCAGTACTTCTCCTTTTTTCCCCTTTATTAGTAAATGATGATGGGTTCTTTATGTTAGTCTTTATTCTTTTCAAACTTATTTCCTATTTCTTCTACAAGTCAGATATTAGTTTTGTTTATTCCTTTCCCACATGGTCAGCTAGGAAGGAAGCAAAGATGATTATCTGTATTGACACACTATCTTCTTTTGCAGAGATCCCAAGAATAAAGAAAACTATATAGAGTAGCATGCTATGTAAACCAAGGCTTAAAACGTCCTTGAAAATAGCACTTGAAATTCCTACAGGATCTTCAGCCTGCTATGTTAATTCCAAAATCTCATGTTATTAAAAGACATCTATTTGCTCTTTTATATATACTCAACATTATACAATTTTTTCATCAAAACTGGCTTAGTTTGGTATGAGGAAGTAGGAACATATGACACCTTAGAATTTCTGATATTTGACCCTTTCTTATAAATTTAAGCTCATGAAGTCCAAAGCTCAGAAACCAGGCTCAATTCCCTTGTGGATATATATACCAGGTCCAATTCAAATTGTGCAAATATATATGTATGTATCTGTCCTATTCTTGTCTACATTTTTGCTGAAACATTCAAGTGAAAAAAATCTATTTAATCAAACTTGTTTGGCACCATGAAAATAACACAGAGAACAATCATAACCAGATGTTTCACTGCCAAAATATTTTCCAGTTTCTCCCAAATGTAGTTTAAAAGCTTGAGCTGCTTACTTGCTGACATTTGGCTCTTATCTGCTATCCTTCCAATTATCCAGCTAAGGCATGTTCATAAACAGTATGTGTGGGCAAAATGAGTTAGGGTTTTATTTTAAGCACTTATGTTTTCTGTGGTTCTCACAATAAATGTGATAAATGGAGAGACAAATATTAAAGACAAAAGAAGAGTGATTTAAGACATGGTTTAAGAGTCAGTGATATCTAGGTTTGAATCCTGGTTAGTACAAAGTAACCGCAACTTTGCAAAAATTGCTTAACTTCCTAGGTCTGCTAAGCTCTCTACCCAGGGGCCACAAATACCTTTCTCACATTGTTTCTGTGAGGACTAACTGCAAAAACTGTGTTTAAGAAGTACTGGCTGCTCTGTTAGAATCAGTATCACAGAAGCTTTGCTGTAGTGCTTTGCCATCTGAAATTAATTTTTTGTATTTCTGTCTCCTTTTGACTGGGGATTAACTCAGTTGCTAGAGTGCTGCTCTGTGCTCTCTGAGGCCCTGGGTTGGAACCCCTGGACTGCAAAATGGGGCAAGGACCTCCCAGTCCATTCCTGAAACAATCCTGAAACAATCAGCCATTTAAAACCCTATGAAGTTGATCCAACCCTATGAGTTGGATCCAACTGACAGCACCTCCTACCTTCTCATTGCGTCTCCCTGTGGGCTTCCCAAAACACTTTTATATCCATCATTTTATTTGAATCTCATAACAGTCTTGTAATCTACATGTAACAGACTAATAATTAACCTCATTAGGAAACCAAGAACTAGGTAGCTTTAGTTCATTGCCTCAGATATCCAGCATCTGGAAAAGTGGGGCAAGAATCCTTGTCTTATCATTATCTTCATGAACAACCCTCCAGTCTGTTCCCACACAGCTACCAGAGGGAGCATCTGGGCATGTTCTCCTCCTTACCAGATCCCATCTCCATTTGGAACCCTCACTGCCTTTCCAAAGGACATAAAGAGAGAAATCTTTAATGGTGGCCTACAGATCTGCCCTACCTCTCCACCTCTTCTCTGAGCATTCTCCCTCACTAGATAAAGCTGGGCTCTGGGTCTTTGAACATCACCCTCCTTCCTCCACTGAGATCCACATCAACTCCTCCCTTCCATGGCCTCTTTGCACCGCCCTTCAGATTCAACTCAACAAATCACTTCCTCAGGGAAGACTTGTCTAACTTCCACTCTAGTTTGGGTCTCCATCTTATGCTTGTGTATTCTGTTCTTTTCTTCATAGAACTTCTCACATTTGATAATAATATATCTCTGCAATTGTTTTAATAATTTTACGAGTTTCAACAGTTGTGAAGTCTGTCATCTCTACCAACCTGAAAGTACCAAGACAGCAAGATCTGTTCTGTGTTCTTGTATCATCTTCTTCACATATAAGGTATGACACTTGGGAGGTACTGAAAATATATCTGTTGAATGAATTATATAGGAGAGGTTAGAGACAATGAAAGAGAGGATGAGAAAAATAATGAAATGAATAAAAGTTTTCTTTTCTCTCTTGTGCCTCACCTTTTCTGCCTCTATCCCCTACCCTGCATCTCTCCTTCCAAATTTCTATTTGGAATTGGTCCAGAAAAAAAAAAGTCCTGACTCATTCAACTGTGTAAATGTCCATATAGGACAGGAAAGCCTAGAGTCCTGTGACCTTGGTCCAGAAGAACACCAGGAGGAAAAGAAGGAACAAGTGAGTGGCAACCTGACAAGTGAATACTTACACAGCTTCCTCCTGCTCCCTTCCCTCCTTTTAATAATTTTCATTCTTTGCTAACATGGACAAAGGCTCTTAGAATGCCTCTACTATAAAACAAAGTAATGGGTTGAGTTGGGACTTATTTGGGCACAAACATTTACATTCATTTATACTCATTTTGTTAAGAATGTGGGCAGAAAGTGTGAGAAGAAAACATTGAAATACCCAAGGCATTGAAAATATATATCTAACATTCTAATGTCATTTTGCCATAGGTCAGTGATCCCTTAAGTTTTGCAGAGTTGGAACATTACCATTTAAGAATTTCATGGTGCCAGGCATGGTGGCGCATGCCTGTAATCCCAGCGACTCAGGAGGTGGAGGCAGGAGGATTGCAAGTTCGAGACCAGAGGCAGTCTGCATAATTTAGCGAGACTCTGTCTCATAAAGTAAAAAAATGGGGCTGAGGGTGCAGCTCAGTGGTCCAGCACTTGCAAAGCATGCAAGTGCGAGGCCCTGGGTTCAACCCCCAGTACCGAAAAAATAATAATAATAATAATAATTTCATGGTATTTTAAAAACTAAATTATTTAAAATCAATTTGTTTGTATATCTCTGACACTTCATAAAAACTTAGAGATTTCAAATTAGCAATGTTTGTGATTAATGCATTGTGAAATAGCACTTACTATCTCACTTTTAACTACAGAAGGAGGTACACATCTGTATATGTGTTACAGTGAGCAAGGAATTTCCCTGTGCAACTCATCTCTGCTCCTCCTATCCCTGTTTCTAATGCCCTAAAGCCCATTATTGAAGGTTAATTCCTTTAGAATGGCAATATTGTTTCATACCGGCTGTTATCAAAATCAAAGATATAATCAAATGTAAGATGCACCACTATTTTATGTGCAAGAAAGAAAGCCAATATCAATTATAACAAGACAACATCAATTGTAAGGGGGATTCCAATTGTTGTTGTTGTTAGGTGCTATCGAGTCAGTGTCCAACTCATAGTGACCCTACTACAACAGACAAAACACTGTTGTCGTGCTTCTCTGCTATTTGAGGATTTTCAATGTCAGGTTGTTTTTTGGGAGTGGGTTGCCAGGTCCTTCTCCCAAGCCTATAGCACCTGGTGTTCCCAGGTGGCTTCTCATCCAAGTACTAACCAGGCCCAACCCTACTTAGCTTCAGAGATTTGATGGGCTTGGTCCCCACAGTGGTATGGCTGCAGGCATTCCAATTGCAGAGTTTTAATGTGAAAAACATGTGCCTTGGATTCTATGAAATGAAATAATTAAGAGCATGGACTTTGCAATCAAACATATCTGGTGGACTCACACTTGTGCCATCTGACAGATGCATCACTTTGGGGACATTATTCGCCTTCTTTGCACTCCTGATTTTTCCTTTGTGAAATGAAAATAACAATAGACACCTCCTTGGTTAATAAGAACTACCTGAAATGAAGTATTTAAAAGCAATTCAGTTGGTCTCTAACATGAAGATTATTGTTAATAAGGAATTACACTATAAAGGCAATTCTTTTCAGGGACAACAATGTATTACATTCCCACTACTCATGTTTCCGTACTTTCAAGAGTTTGAGAGAGATATTAAGTAAAACAGATCTCCATAGATTAAAGAATTTACCAAGACACTTGTTTGGGAGTTGGAGGAGGAGACAAGACCAGAATTGGAAAACTTCTTGGAGAGGGAAGGCCTGGGGGTTAAGGGAGATCTGGATCTAGAAGAAGATCTCAGAGGACACCAGAATTTCAAGCTTCAAACATTTGCCCATGATTGCTTCTGGTTTCAGCTCCATTCAAACATCACAAATGCACTCATAACCTTGAATACAATAGGTAAAGTGGAAGAAGTCCGTCTCAAAACGCCACATATTGTGTGATTTCATTATTAGGAAGTCAAGATCCAGAATAGGCAAATCTATGAAGCCACAAAGTACAGTAGAAGTTTGCAAAAGCTGAGTGGAGAAGAAATTAGGGAGTGGCTCCTAAGGGGTATCAGCTTTTTTGAATGATAAAAATGTTCTAAAGTTAGACTCTAATGATGGTTGCAAATCTCTTTCAATATACTAAAATCATATACTTTTAATGAGTAAATTTTATGGCATGTGACTTATACATCAATAAAGGTGCTTTAAGACATGTACGGTGGCACATGCCTGTATTCTCAGTACTCACAGGTCTGAGGCAGGAGGATTACAAGTTTGAGACCAGAGGCAGCCTGGACAACTTAGTGAGACCCTACCTCAAAATAAAAAATAAAGGGGGGGGGGCGGATAGTGACTTGTAAAGTATGCTTGAGGCCCTGGATTCAACTCTCAAGTACCCCTTCCATATATACATAAAGAGGCTGGTGGTGCAGTTCAGTGGTAGAGCAGTTGCCTAGCATATACAAGGCCCTAGGTTCAATCCCCACTACTGAAACAAATAAGCTTTAAAACAAAAGATACATTCATATATTCTGCTGTTTTAAAGTCTAGAAATAACATTTTAAAATTTTGTTTTATTTTTTAAAGCAATAAGACAACTGTGCACACTTCAAAGTAAATACACCTAATTTACTTTATACTTAAGTTGATAAAACTCGCAAAGTTAAACTTTTCACATGTTTTTGCCATTACATATAAAAATGGCCAATTTCAAACCATTTCTAACCAGAGGGTTCAGTCCCAAAGGATAATAACTTAGACTTTACAGTGATCAGGTACATATTATGCAATAAGTATGCAAAAGGGCTTCTTATAAAAGGATGATATTCAAAATATTTAAAAATGTATATGTAGTTGAGAACTGACAAATCAGAACAGATGCCAGCTGGTGACACAGTTGCTAGAATTTAGAAGAGTCTAGGGTGCAAGAGAAGGGCCAGAGGAGTTGAAGGCGAGGAATCAGGGAATGGGGACACTTGGGAACCTCCATGGGGGGTAGTTAATAAGTAGTTCAGAAAATTTCAACATGTTAGCAAGTGGTTACATATCTGATCACTTTATCTCTTGTGGTTCTAATCGAATACACACTTGGCTTTGCAACATAGCCTTAAACCTTTAGAAAATTTGAGTTTACCTATTCTACTCCTGACATTTTGCAGATGTGGAAACCAAGGTTGAGGAAAGGTGAATGCCTTGCTCAACATGCATAAATAATGACAGTGTTAGAATAAGAACTCACGTCTCCAAAATCTCCATCCAGGTCAGATGGGGTAGAGAGAAACAGGTACACCAAATTAACTTATCTACTCATGATTGTTATATGATTTTCCAACCAGAGTTGCAGTTTATTTTCTGGATTTGGGCATAGAAAAAAAATATATATATATATATTCTTCATGAGAGCAAAAGACCTTCAACATGGAAAACAGAGAGGCAGTGGGTCCAAAATTCTAGGTAGTTAGTCTTAAATAATGTTAATGGGAAGCACTCTGGTGTGCATGTAGCATCTCTCAGACAAATTCCTGCATCATTGCCAAAGCAAATTTGAAGGGAATAAATCAAACAAATTTCAAGCAAAAGATGCTAGCCCCTAATCTTATTTTGTAATTGTTGTCCTCCTAGTCATTAGGGTGGATAGAAAAGAAATAAGAAAAAGGTGGCAAAAATAATCCTGTTTGTTTTACATTTTATTTAAAGAATTGTCAATAGAATGATGCAGGATGACTTATTGGGTGCTTAGAGTTTTCTATGTATTGATGGAGAGATGAGTATATTTATTCATTCATGCTTTGATAACTACTGATATTGGAATGGTCTTTTACAGTTTTACAAGTGCTTTGCTAAACATTGGTAGAAGACTATTGGCATGGGAAATAGTTTGCTGTATACTGCTAAGTGGAAATGCAGGCTACAAAAATACTGTGCACAGTTAAGATGGTATTTTTATTTAAAAGGAAACACGTTTGTATGTGTGTGCTCTGTGTGCAAACATAATAGAAGTGGAAAAGACATTGGAATACTATCTGTTCTCATTTGTTAGTAAGATTATGGGTACTTCTTTGTTGTCTTCATTTGACTTTTCCTATTTTCCAAGTTTCTTTCCTTAAGCACCTTTGTATTTAGGAAAAAACAAAAAGTGGTTTCATCTGCATTTTTTTTCCAGTGCACGTAATAACAATCATGTGAAGGACAACATTTTACTTTCTTTTATTTGAGACAGGACCTCACTGTGTAGGCCAACCTAGCTTGGAACTCACTATGCAGACCATGCTGGCCTCAAACTTACAGTGATTGTCCTGCCTCAACCTCTCAATTGTTGGGCTTGAGGTGTGCACCACCACACCTGGTCACCTCACTTTCTAGAAGAGGATGCTAAGGTTCAGAAGAACTGAGTGATCTGACAGGCAGTAAGTACTAGACCTTGGGTTTTCTTTGAGGCCATCTAACTATAAATCTTATGCTCTTTTCTTTACATTATGATGCATGGTTCTTAGAGTTGGCTTATGTGACAGTGCATTGTAGCATGTTCAGGGCTATCTTATGTTACCCTTGTAGTGGAACATCATCCACCCATTTGTATCTATTTGTCATTCTGTAAAAACCTATTTTCCCATTAAAATGGTAGCTGTTTGAGAAGTGGCACCAAAGGCTTGAAGCAATTAAGCTGTAGCAACAAATTCCTGCAGCTCTATTCATCTTGTTGTTGTTGTTAGGTGCTGTTGAGTCAGTATCCGACTCATAGCGACCCTCTGTACAACAGGGGAAACACTATTGTCAGTGCTTCTCTGCTGTTCTCAGGGTTTTCAATGGCAGACTGATTTTTGGGAGGGGGTTACCAGGTCCTTCTCCCAAGCCTACAGCTTCTGGTGCTCCCAGGCAGTCTCCCATCCAGGTACTAACCAGGCCTGACCCTGCTTAGCTTTCGAGATCTGACGGGATCGGATGCTACAGGGCTATGGCTGCAGGCCTATTCATCTTAGTAGCCATTATTTCAAAGCAGTATGCTACAATATACTTTGCTGTCAAACCTTAAAAGCCTCTTGGATTCTCTCCTGTACTCTGTCATCTTTCTCCATATCCAGTTTTTACTCCTATCAGTTTTTCAAGGTATGTATTTTTCTCTGACCTGTTTCTTAAAAAGTACTTCTTTCTTGCTAATAGGCCCTGTTCTACTGTGAAAAAGCAAAGAAACTTGTGAGGAAATAGAGCTATGGAGCTAAATGGGACCACAAGCTCTGCTGGAAGCTCTGAAAATCTAAACCATTACTCTCTTCATAAATGAACTCAGAAAGCAGCTGCTATTGATTTTCTGGGTATGGAAAGAGGTCTCAGTCCAGAGAAAGTCTCTGCCTCTGGATTTACTGAAGACTTTTATTCTTTGACTTTTCACACAAATTTTGCAGCATCGGATAAATACTCAGAATAAACAGGATAGGAAGATTTCGAATAGAGGCTTTTCATAGGTTAAATATAAAATATCTCACAAAGCTCATGTGCTTTAATGTTCAGTCCCCAGTTAGTGGCACTGTCTTGGGAGGTTATTGAACTTTGGAAGGTGGGATCTGCTTTTGGAAGTGGTCACTAGGAGCAGGCCTTTGGAAGTTTTTACCCCAGACCTGTGGTCCTTGGAAGCTTTCTGTTTCTGGTCAACTATGACGGTGATATCACCTGACACAGGCCCTGTCACAGCCTTTATGGACTGAACCTCTAACCGTGAGCTTCCAATAAATCATTTCCTTCTTAAGTTTATTTGGATTGGCTGTTTTGCTACAGCAATCACAACCCAACTAATAAAGGCTTCGTGTTCATTTTCCGAGGTACACCAGGAAGTTCTGGGTTAAGTCCAATCTTTTGGAATTTATATACCATTGCCAGGTGAAACTCTACCTTCAACCTTCAGAGCTGAGCTGTTTTCCTGGGCCCAGTGACAATGGTTTCAGGGTGTTTGTCTCTTTCGGATTTTTAAAAAGAATGCATATCTTCAGCCAGAGGAAAGGATGCTGATATCTAAGTAATGTGACCCAGATGTGCTTGCTCCACATGGGCAGCTCTGTCCTGGGTTCATAGACACCTTGAAGTAGGACTCAACATTTCTACTCTTCTCAAAAAGAACAAATTCAACTGTTCCAACACATTAAAAAGAAACACAGATTTCACCGTATATTTTGTATAAAGACTCATGCAAGGTTTGTACCAAACACCACATGGCAAACTTTAATAGACATTCCTATTGAAGCCAGGCACAGTGGCTCACACTTGTAATCCCAGTGACTTAGGAGGTAGGGGCAGGAGGATCACAAGTTCAAGACCAGAGGCAGTCTGCGTAATCTAGTGAGACCCTGTCTCAAAATAAAAAGTAAAAATATGGGCTGGGGGTACAGCTAAGTGGTATGGTACTTGCAAAGCATGCAAGCGTGAGGCTCTGGGTTCAACCCTCCAGTACTGCAGAAAAGAAAAGAAAAGAAAAGAGATAGACATTCCTATTAAACATCTGAGGTCACTCTACAAAGTTCCCCTTGGTCACCTTATTGCCCTCCAATCCTACACACATATAGGCTCTAAGTTTTCTCTAATTCTTCTGGATTTCACTCATTCCCCTTTGACTTTGCCCTCCCTCACAACCCCTTGTGATCAGTCAATTACTCAAGCAAGCAAGCAAACAGATTTTTCTATAAATGCAGAAAAATTAGTGAACACTCTTAACTTTGCCTCCTTACACGCAGCACTCCATTTAGCAAACAACTTCCTCTGGAGTCAGATAGGTATTGAAAACTGCAAGTAATTTTTCTCGGCTACAAATAATTTTTTTTGCTTGTCATAGCACTGTACTCCCTGTGAAACTATAAGTCCAAATTCCAAGCAAGTTTTCTTCAAGGACAGTTCAGCAAAGGCTTGAATCTTTCTGTAGCAGAACTACTTCACAGAGATGTGAAGAAAGAGCTTGAAAAGGGAAGAAACAGAGGAATTTAAGGTGGAGAAAAGAGAAACTAAAATTTATCAAACACCTTTCTAGGTTCTTCACATACTCTATCTCACTGTATCTTCACAGTGCCATTTTATAGATAAGGAAATAGCATTTTAGAGAAGTTAAAATAAATCTGCAAAGTCTCATTGCTAGTAAGAGGCACAGCTGGTCTAAGCCAGGTCTATCAACTCCAGAGTCCCAAGCCTTTCTTTATGCTCTATCATCTTACATGGGTTTGAGATTTCCAACCTCCTTTGCCATCCCATCATGCTTCTTGGCAGCTCAGAGTTGCATCTGTCCACAGAAAGCCATTTCCTCTCTTACACTAACCTGGCCCAGGGACAGTGGGATTTAACAGCCATGGCTGGCTCAGTCTTCCCCTGTTCCACTGCCAGTTGTATCCAAGTAGCCTCATGAGTTTGTGACATATCATAGGAAGCTCAAGTCACTGGTACTATTGGGAAAGGGATGGTAGATGAGCCTGTGTGCTGTAGTGGAGAAACTCTGGACCTTCAGTCAATGTAGAATTTAATAAGCATCGTGAAATAAATCATCTTTAATCTCTTTGGAAACAAATTTTTGTACAATTTACAGTGAAGCTGAAAATAAAAGAGAATTACTATTTATTGATTGGTTCTTACAATGTCTCCAAAGCATATACAACTATTTTTTCCTTTAATTTATATCTGAATGTTGTAGTAACTTGGTATGAACAGATTTAGTCTGGTAGTATAAAATAGGACAGAACATATTTTAGTTCACTCTGCCATCTCCAGGATGGATTATTTTTATACATTCAGGGAAGGCTGCATATGGACCTACTTCAGCTGCCCACTTAGGGCCTGAAGTGTTGCTGTCCATATTACTCAATTTCTTTCTACCCTATTTCTTCACCTATAAAAGGAAGCCAGGAGGCTAGATACTCTCCAGGCTCCCTCCTAGCCATGTGTTTTATAGAGTGGCAAACATCTGCAAGAAACAGTTACCTTGTGGGAAATACTCTCCCACCATTCTGGGAAGAATCCCAAACTCAATGTAGTTGCCAACAACAGTGGCTCCCTTAAGATGAACCCAAAATGTACAGGTGGTAAGGAGAATAAAGAATAGAAGGTAAAGGGAGACAGGTGGAATGTGAAAGTAAGTCTGGGGGAAATGTAATTGTGAGTTAACATGATTTTGCAAACTTTCTTAGGGTGAACGTGGATCCCATTATTCTAGTTGTTTATTTCCAAGTTACATTTACTATAGTAGTTAATACTAACATACTCAATTAAAAAGTAGAACCTGTGGATCCACTGGTTTTGTCTTTTTGAATTTTTAGGAAAATGACGCCTGAGAGCACTTTCAGTTACTTGTCTATGTGTGTTTTGTTAGCATTTTGGCTTTTAAAATTTTCTCTGATATTTACAGAAACTATACACTGATGTGCCTGCAGCCAAAGCACTGTGGCATCCGATTCTGTCAGATCACAGAAGCTAAGCAGGGTCGGGCCTGGTTAGTACTTGGATAGGACACTGCCTAGGAACACCAGGCACTGTAGACTTGGGAGAAGGACCCGGCAACCCACTCCCATAAAACAATCAGCCACTGAAAAGTCTATGAATAGCAAAGAAGCACTGACAATAGTGTTTCACCTGTTGTACAGAGGGTCACTATGAGCGGGACACAAACTTGACGGCACCTAACAACAACAACATACAGTGATATAGTAGTCCACTGAGAATGAAAAGTATACTGTCTCCTAATTATTTGTGTACATTTACACATGAGTTTTGCTCCTGGGATAGTACAGAAAACTTTCTGACTAGACCAAAGATAATTAGAGAGCTCGTGATTATTGCCTCTGAAAGAGTATAGGCCTACATTCTGAGTAAACTTTTCACACTGTGACTTCTATAACAGTTAACTTATTCTTGCTCATCAGTTCCGGAATAGGTCCCTTATCTTGGCTTCTGTGACACAACATTCTCTTATTTTCCTTCTTTGTCCTCTATTCCTTGGCTATCTTTCTTTCTTTCTTTCGTCCTTCCTTCCTTCTTTATTTCTCACTCTTGTTCTCACTCTCTCCCCATCCCCCGCCCACTCTCATTCCCTTGTCCTGTCTTGTGGTACTTGAGGGTTTAACTCAGGGCACTGCACATATTTTACAAGTGTTCTACCACTGGGCTGTACCCCTAGCCCTTTTTTAATTTTTTATTTTGAGTCAGGGTCTTAGTAAGTTAAGCAGGCTGCCTCTGCCCTCAAACTCATGATCCTCCTGCCTCCACCTCGGAGGTTTCTGGGATTATAGGCACGCACCACTGTGTCCAGCTCTTGGCCTCCTTTTTCAGCCAACCTCTTTTCACAGTCTCCTCACTCTCTCCAGGAGCTGACATTCACTTCACTCTCAAGAGCTGATCACCATTGCTACCCTGAGGAGTCCCTGTATCCCTAGACCATACTGCTTTCTAACCTACAGATTCACCTATCCAGCTGCCTCCTCAGCATTTATATGTGGATGTCTCAGAGAGGTCTCCTTCTCAATCTTTCCAAAACAAATCTCATCACCTTCCTCTAAATCAGAGTTCTCTATCCCCATGAGGGACTCTACTATCTACTTGATTGCCTGAGCCAGAAAGCTGAACAGCATCTTTGATAGCCCCTCTCCCGTATCAATACCCATCCCGTCAATCATCAGACTCAGCCAAATCAAACTCTACATTGTATCTGGAATTTGGCCATGTCCATCCATGTACACTTCTGTTCCCTTAGCCCAGGGGACCCCTACATCCCACCTAGATCACTTAATGAGTCTTCTCTTCTGTGTCCCTACTTTGTTCCTCTTCTTTCCATTCTCCACCCAGAGTGAGCATTTTAAAACAGAAATGTGATCATTTTTCCCTGTTGCTTCCCATGGCTCTTAAGGTAAAAGTCATACTTCTTGAGGTTGATTACAAGGCCTCTCTACCTTGCACTGTATATTCCAGACTTAATATTTTTCTTTTCCTGTTCTTCAAGAGAGCCATGGTCTCTTTCATGCACAGGCTTTTACATATAAAATTCTTGTATCTTGACCACCCCTACTTCCCTATTTCTGCTTCACTAACACCCACCAGCCCTTCTTGACTCCCTTCTCCAAAACACACATGAGGACTACCACCTGAGGGCCAGCACATAATTACTTACTTACTGCTTGTCTTTCCACTAAACTACATAGTCCATGAAAGCAAGTAGGATGCTTGTTTTACAGTTGTATCTCAGCACCTAGCATAGGGCCTTGCACGTAGAAGCTCAATAGATATTTGCAGAATAAGAGTATTTTTTTTAAATGTCACTGCTTTGAACAATAGCAGTATGGGTATCCCAGGATTAATTTATTTGTATGTAATATCAGCTAACTGCTGGAATTTAAAACAAAGTATTCTAGTTCAGTTTTCTCTTTTTAAACTTATCTTTAAGCAATGGAATCATTTCTTCAGAGGAGATCTCCATTAGAGACAGATTTATACAAACTGGTCAAAAGTTTGCTCATACAGAAACTGAGATGGGGAATCCCTTCTAGTCACCCCTTTTGAGCCTGAAATATCTCCAAGGAACCTTTAGAACACTCAGAACTTTGTTGGAAAACCATTGATCCAGCCAATCCAAATACAACTAGACAGACACATTCATGTGACTTGACACATTTTTTGAAATCTTCAGAGAAAAGTCCACTTAATAGGAGGATTAACTCAAGAAATGTAGCTCACATAACTAAAGTGATGTGAGACCATCACATAACTTTATTTTACCTTTCCTGATAATGTTCTCCTGATGATATGGGATGAGAAAAGGAAGCACTTTCTCAAAGATTTAGAGACTCAAAGTATGTTAGGGCATAGAATGAACACATTTTACCAAGAACCCTGACATCTGGGCGTGGTGCAGAGCAAGTGAAAGCATAAAAGGATTTAACCCTGATGCCACCTTTGCTTTGCTTTGGTTGGAGTCTAAAATCAGTCACACACAAAGTTCTAATTTCCACATAGTTGTGCTTTTACTTATGCTGCTGATACTCAGCACTGAAGTCTGAGATTCTTTTCATTAGGAAGGTTTTCTCATGAATAGTGTTTTCTGACAAAGGGGAACCAATTTGCTCCAGACACAACAGCATTTAGAACAGACCAAGAAAGACAATTATCAATAGGAAGTCACACAATGAAATGTCTCTAGGGAAGATTTAGCCAAAATTTGAAAGTAGCCAAGAAGGAAGCGTAGTTGAGGCCCACACAATACTCTGGGTGAAGCTATGGCATGCCCTAATATCAGAGAGCCACAAACACCTCATCTACCAGTGGAAAACTTAACCAAGTCCGGAAAGTGATCATTTCCTCTAGATTACTTGGGGAAAATGAAACTACTTTAATATTTATGTTGTTGCTGTTGTTGTTGTTAGGTGCCATCAAGTCAGGTCCAACTCATGACAATCCTCCCTACAACAGACGAAACATTCCCCAACACTGTGCCATGTCTGGCACTATTGTCAGTGATTCTCTGCTATTCATAGGATTTTCAATGGCAGATTGTTTTGGGAGTGGGCTGCCAAGTCCTTCTCCCTTAATATTTATGAATACTATTTATTTCCACTGTAGGCAAAGCTTGAAGTATGAATAAAATTCTGAGGATATTAATGACTATCATCTGATGGGGAAGCATGGAACAATCTCTATTAGACAACAGTATGATTAAAGTTATATTTTCATTGATGATAATATTAAGAAGGAACCAAGAAAAAGAATGTATATAATAATAGTTAAATTTTGGAACAACTTTTAAATACTTATCACATTCTTGACAACCAATACACTCAACATAATTTTACTATTAAAATTGATTCTTTGCAGAGATAGATAAGGCAACTATCTGCCTATTTTCTTAGCAGTTAGTACAGTAAGGATATAAGTCCTTAGGAGATGGTCAATTCAGTTCCTAGCTCAAAAACTTACAGTCTAACTTTTAGTCTCAGTAACCACCAAGAAATTGGAGACTCAAAATATACAATGCATGTTGCTGTAGCAGTCAGCACAAGGAGAGCACAGGAAAGGGACTCTAACCCAGCCAGGGATCCCAAGGAAGGCTTCTGGAGGAGGTGACATGGGCTGAATCTTGAAGATAAATAATATAGTTGTTGTGGTTGTTCTTAGGTGCCGTAAAATTGGATCCAACTCATAGTGACCCTATGTACAACAGAACAAAACACTCCCCGACTCTGTGCTGTGCCTGGCACTATGTCAGTGCTTCTCTGCTATTGATAGGGTTTTCAATGCCTGATTGTTTCGGGAGTGAATTGCCTTGGCCTTCTCCCAAAATAAGATAGAGAGGAGGGAAAAGAAGAAAGGGTAATGAGGGGGGAATAGAGGAAGAGTTCTGGATGAAGAAAGTAACACATTCAAAGAGAAAAAAACATTGCTTATTACTAGTTCCTTATGGTTGGAAAATAAATTGTGGGAGAATGACAGTAGATTTGGCTAGAAAAGTAGGCAAAGCTAAGGCAACACAGGTCATGAGTGTCAAGCTAAGGAGTGTGAACAGCAGTCTTTAATGTTTAGAAATAATTTCTTAGTAGCAAAGTATAATTTTCAAAGAGTTAAAAACATATGTCTCATATTAATACAGAATGGACACTGGTCACAAGACCAGTATGTCTACAACTGGCAGATAGTGTCCTACTCACTGGAAGTCTTTCTGGTTGATTTACCAACCTCTGCTGCCCAGTGGACTCCATGGAGGTAGTGAACTTCAGGCCAGGGCCCACCAAGCCCCCATGCTTCGTGTTGTTAGAGATGTGAAAAGGGCTATTAGCCTACAAAGGAGTTTGCATTGGAGTTCTTAAGGTGAACCATGAGTCATCAGACTTCACTAAGATGATTCATAACACAGAAAATCTTGTGCAGTTATTGTTTGCCACTCCAGACAACTACAAGGTGATTTTTGTGTGAGGAGGTAGGTCCAGCCAGTTTGGGGCTGTCCCCTTAATATTGATTGACCTCGACACAAGAATATGTGCTTATGTGGTGACAGGACTGTGGTTAGCGAAAGCTACAGAAGCCAAGAAGTTTGAGACTGTGAATATTGTCTACCTTGAGCTTCAGAGAAATATGAAAATTCCAGATCCAACCACCTGGAATCACAGCCCTATGCCACCTGTGTGTAATACTGTGCAAATGAAACCATGCACAGTGGAGTTTGACTTTATAGTTGATGTCAAAGGAGCAGTGCTGGTTTGCCACATGTCCTCAAATTTCCTATCCAAGACAGTGGATGTTTCAAAGTTTGGTAATTTTTTTTTCTCCTCTTCTTCTCCTTTCCTCCTCCTCCTCCTCTTCTTCCTCCTCCTCCTCCTTCTCCTCCTCCTTCTTCTTCTTTTTGTGCTCAAGAGAACACTGGCCCTGCTGGAGTCATAATGGTGGTTTTCATCTTGATCTGCTGGGATTTTCCACCAGAGTGGTCCTCCATCCTGGAATACAATGAGCAGTCCAAAAACAACTCTGCATACAGCCTATATTTCAGCATCTGTGTCATGGGCTTGTTTCTGGAGTGGATTAAGAACACAGAATAAGCCAGATACAGTGGTGCACACCTATAATCCCAGCAACTTGGGAGGCTGAGGCAGGAGGATTGCAAGTTTGAGGCCACAGACAGCCTGTATAACTTAATAAGATCCTATCTCAAAATAAAAATAAAAATAAAAAATGACTTGGGGTGCAAACCAGTGGTAGAGCACTTGCAAAGTATGTGTGAGGCCCTGGGTTCAAACCCTAAGTATCACAAAACAAACAAACAAAACATGACAGAAGCCATAGAGAAGTTTAGCTCTTTCAATCTCAAAAAAGATTTATAATACTATTTATAATTCTCAAAGATTTTACATGTGTCTAGTGGAGTCCCAAAATAGAAGCAAAATACATATTATCTTCTGCATTGGTGGCACTAAAGGAGGTAATACTTTGGGGAAAAGATTTTTTATTATTGGAAATTTTTAATGTACAACTTAATGTGTTTCATTCTCTCATGCATTTCATTGTGACATTTCCATATATGCATTTCATTGTACATTGCACAGATAAGTTCCCCCTTACCCTCCCGTGCACTTCTTCCCCTCTCCTTATTCCTCCTCTCCCTTCTTTCTTCTCCCAGGATTTCTTCCTTTTGCTAGATCTCTCCCTCCTTCTTTTGTGCTCCCTAAATTGTCCTTTCTCTGCTAAGTTGACTTTAGCTTTTTATTATGGTCCAATTTCTGTATAGGATTTTTTCCTTCTTTTAATTTTGATTCAGCTCCCATATATGAATGAGAACATGTGGTATTTCTCTTTTTGGGCTTGTGTTTGTTCACTTAAAATAATTTTCTCCAATTCCATCCATTTTGCTGCAAATGGCATTATTTCATTTTTTTGATTGTTGAGTAGTATTCCATTGTGTATATGTACCATAGTTTCTTTATCCATTCTTGTGTGATGGGCACTTTGGTTGATTCCATATCCTCCCTATTGTGAAAAGTGCCGCATTGAACATGGAGATGCAGGTGTCTGTGGTATGATGACTCATCTCCCTTTGGGTATATTCACAATAGTGTTATTGTTGTTATTATTGTTAGGTGCTGTTGAGTCGAGTCTGACTCATAGCAGCCCTCATAGAGTTTTCAATGACTGACTGTTTCGGGATTGCCTTGGGAGTGGGTTGCCACATCCTTCTCCCATTTTGCGGTGCTGGGAATCGAACTCGGGACCTCAGAGACTGCAGAGCAGTGCTCTACCAACTGAGCTAAATCCCAGCCCATTAATAGTGTTATAGCTGGGTCATATAGTGTAGGGCACTGCCTGGAGAGGCAGTTTGCCCCGGGGCCTATTAAGGCCCCCTTGGAGGTCTGAGGCTTGTTCCCTGGGCAATCACCTTTGCCCTACATCTGGGAACTCAGGGTCATCAAGTTCCCAAGGATGACACTGGCATCCAATCCCTTTCCTCAGGCCCCTTGACACTGATTGGCTATTTCCAAACCACTGACCAGCTCCTAATTAGACTGCTCAGGAACCACCCCCGATTGGTCACTTTACAAACCCAAATTTGCATATCCCCCATGATTGGCTGAGACCCGTATGGGCTGACTGCCTCTGATTGGTCCCCAGCTAGCCACTGGAGAGTATATAAGGGTGGTACACGGAGCAGTCTGGGTCCATTCCATCGACCAGGACAGGCGAAACAATAAAGAGCTGTTGGAGCAGAGCACTTGGAGTTGGCATCTTCACTGGGAAGAAAGGAGCGAGGAGCCACTGTGGGCATAAGCCTCTGAGCTGGCCTTTCTCAAGGCTTCTCAGAGCAGCCATGGGCATAAGCCTCCTTTCTGGGTGGCGCGGCTCTTGGGTGCTTGGCTCCCCCTCACCAGACGGTGGGTCTTTGGCGGCTGGTTCCTGCTCGCAGCCAGAGTGAGTCCAGTGTCAGGGCGACACCCCACAATATAGTAGATCTATTTTTAGTTTTTTAAGATACCTCATACTGATTTCCAAAGTGGTTGAACTAATTTACAGCTCCACCAGCAGTGTAAGAGGGTTCCCTTTTCTTGGCAACTTCACTAGCATTTGTTGTTATTTGTTTTATTGATCTTGGCCATTCTTACTGGTGTGAGGTGGAACCTCAGAGTTGTTTTAATTTGCATTTCCCTAATGACTAGGGATATTGAGCATTTTTTCATGTATTTCGTGGCTTTATGGGCCTACTCATTTGAGAACTGTCCAGTTCCTTTGCCCATTTGTGTATTGGGTTATTTGTTTTCTTGGGTATTTTTTCTTGAGTTCTTTATAAATTCTGGTAATTAGGCCTCTGTCTGATATATAGGATGCAAAAATTTTTTCCCATTCAGTGGGGATTTCCTTGTTGTACAGGATTGTTTCCTTTGTTGTACAGAAGGTTTTTAATTTCATGTAATCCCATTTATCTATTCTTGTTGCAATTTCTTGAGCAATTGGAGTCCTATTAAGGAAATACTTCCTATACCTATATGTTGTAGCCTACCCTATCTTCTATTAATTTTAAAGTTTCTGGTTTTATGTTGAGGTTGTTTATCTATTTTGAGTTAACTCTTATGCATATTGAGAGATGCGGATCAGTTTTCATTTTTCTGCAAGTGGATGTCCATGTTTCCCAGCACCATTTATTGAAAAGGTTATCCTTGGAAAAAAGATTTTTTGATAGCACTCTTGAACTTAATACGATCTCCTTGGAAGGGCACGTGCCTGTAGGAAGCATCCAGGCCTCCCTATATACTGCTAACATGAGGGAAGATGTTCAGAATCTGACAACCTTCATGAAAACCATTTTGGAGAAGTATTATCTATGAACACAACTTAACTAATATATATCCTGCCCTTGAATAAAGTACAAAATTTAAAGTAATTTTGAAATGGTTACAAAAACTTAACAAATATGATGTTTTTTTTCAAATGAATATGCTTATTATAGATTCTTCTTTTTTACAAAGAACAACAAAACATCCACAGCTCTGCAAAGCTGGAGGGATTTAACCCACCCTAAGTCTAACTTGGGCTGGGATTTAGCTCAGTTGGTAGAGTGCCACTCTGTAGTCTCTGAGGTCCTGAGTTCGATTCCAAGCACCACAAAAATGGGAGAAGGACCTGGCAATCCACTCCCAAGGCAATCCTGAAACAATCAGCCATTGAAACCCTATAAGGGTTGCTATGAGTCAGACATGACTCAACTGCACCTAACAACAAGAAGAAGAAGTCTAACTTGGCCTGCAGCCATACCACTGTAGCATCTGATGCTGTCAGATCTCAGAAGCTAAGCAGGGTTGGGCCTGGTTAGTACTTGGAAGTGAGACTGCCTGGAAACACCAGGTGCTATAGGCTTGGGAGAAGGACCCGGCAACCCACTCCCAAAAAATAATCAGCTATTGAAAACCCTATGAATAGCAGAGGAGCATAACCATGGTGTTTCGCCTATTGTACATAGAGTCGCTATGAGTCGGACACCAACTTGATGGCATCTAACAATTCTAACTTGAGGGAGAAGTATTTTTCAAAATTTCCTGTTGCTCCTCTAATATATTCCAGCATATTTTGTCTTTATTGGTACTTTTTCTAGCTAGATCTCAGTACTGTATTTAAACTTGCCTGTTAATTATGCAAATTGGAATTAGTTATTCTTGGAGAAGACACCACTAGAGGGTGGGTGAGGCCCTCCAGATGCTGAATCTAGAGCCTAGAGTCTAGACAGTAGTGGAGTCTCTACAGTTGGTGATTAAGGTTAGCACTGACTATTTGGTGAATATTAAGGAGTTCCAGGCAAAAGAGCAAACTGTAGATCTCTCTATACTGATACTATCAAAAAGAAATGAAAGTCACAAAGTTTGTGTTTATACAGCAAGATCTGCTTTTAATACCATACAGTTCATATTTCAATGCATCTATAACAGTCATTGAAAACTCTATGAGGGCTGCTGAGTTGGACACAGCTTGACGACATCTAACAACAACAACAACATATTTCTAATTATACAGTTCTCAGTGACAAATGTAGAAACTTTTAGAATTTGTTAGAGTCCTTGACCTTGTGCAATATAGCATTATATTAGCAACAATTGTGCCCCTTCTCCTATTCCTCACTTTGTCAGCTGCTTTATCAAAAAATCTACAATTTCCATTATTCACTTTCACTCTCTTTTAAATAGGTACCAGAGATTAGTTGGCTTGTTCTTTGTTCACTTGACTGTTGTCTTTATACCGTTTGACCAAAGAGATACTGTGAGTTCCAAAAGATCTTTGCTAAAGAGTATTTCCCATCTTGTTTATCTATTATCAGTATTTTATACTATATTGAAGAACTTTGGAGTTGGACACTGGTCAAAGACCTCATTTAACTTGTTAAATAATACAGGAACTAGTTCTTTGGTTAAACAGGTTCCAACAGACTTGAGAAATGGGTGTTTATATAGACCATCAGGAAAGGAATCAAAATGAGCTTTTTATTTTTTAAGTTAGTGAAAGATCTAGTTAGTGTCAGAGCAATAAAACATTGGGATTATCTCTTCTACCAGACAAAACTACTTGCATCTCTACTTATCAAAAATCTACAAGTTCACATGTAACTGCAAAGAGTGTAAACCTCTCCTTACCTTATAAATTCTAAGAATAATGATTAAATCCAATGGTAGTATATTCCCTAATTAAATAATTATTGGATACATTTGCCAAACAATGCTCTACTACCACATTGAAAGGACCTACTGCTCTGTCTTGGCCTTACTTGCAAGTACTACGTACTTAAAAGTAGAATGACATAAGGGTAAAACAGAGCAAGAAGTCCAGTTTAAAGCCATTGCAATAATTCTAGGAAAGGATGTCAGATGGCAAGAGCATGAAGGAAGGCAACAGCAGAGGGCTGGAGAGGTGGAAAAAGGGATGGAGTTAAGCAGTTTTAAAAGTATAGAATGCATATGACTTGGCTATTGATGGGACATGAATGCTGATGGAAAGACACCGGGATGATTCTTGGGCATATGGCTTGGGAGATTGGACAAAATATCATTTTCCAGGAAGGAGAAGTGGAGTAGTTTTAGGGGTAGGGGTAAGGGGAAATGGTAAGTTAAGAAAGGGGTGATCAGTCTTTAATGAGGATCTTCAGCATGTGGCTTGGTCTTGAACAAAGACCAGGCTAGACATAGAGTTATTTGCACACAGGTAGACCAGTGCACCTGGACATTCAACTTCTGCAAATCCAATGGCATACCCTTGTTTTTGACAAAACAAAGAAAAAACAACAGGGAGAGAGAAAATCAGTGATTAAAAAGATAAGACAATTGTCCCACTATTGCTTTCAAGCAGTAGCTGTCCCAAAATGATCATGAGAAGAAGCATCTCTCTCTCCTTTAGCAGGTTCATGTTCCCTGGGATGGACATCTCCCCAGGGTTGGTGTTGGTCCCATGTTTAGAGATACTATGCCTACTTGTTAGTCACAAAGGCAAGTCATGTACATATAACCTGATACTCAACTGAAGTTAGATAATCTCTTCTAACACTGGAGGAAGAACTGTGTAAGTGTACTGGGAAAATGTACTGTACTGTGTTTATAGGCTACAGGATTTCCAAGTGCAAATTATATTACACCTTACCTCTTGTTGGAATTCCCAGGGGGATAGGGAATACCAAACATAGCTGGTCCTAGGAGCTGATCTAGCCCACTTGGAGGATGGGGCAAGATAGCAACTGGGCACCCTTGCCATATGTCTGGGTATCCCACTCTTCCCCCCTCCAATTGACTGGGCCAAGATGGCACCAAAGGTATGGTAGCATCTAAAGCCCCCTGGTGCCTGATTGGTCATTTCTGATCCAACCCTGTTCCTCTGATTGGCTGGCTATCAGGCCGTATAAATTCTGGAGCTCAGAGTTTAGAAGCCATTCTGAACACCACCCAAGAGAAGCTCACTGGGTCCTTGTGGTTCCTTAAGGGCCCACGGCCAATTTACTCATCTGCCTAACCTAGCCTTCAGCCTTCCTCTGACTTGCCTTCATCAAACTTCAACCTGCCTGCCACCTCTATCTGACCCTGACCTCTACAATGCTGGATATCCTACACCAACAGACAGCTTTATGAGGCAAGACTCTGAGGGTCAAGCCTCTGAAAGTCAAGGGCAGGGCCCCTGCAGTGGCAAAGGCTGCAAGCTGGAAGAGCAATGACGCCCAGGAGTCTCTGCCCCAGTGGCAGAGACAGCAGCTGAGCACTTCCCTTCTCCAACTACCCCTTCCCCTCTCCCTAATCCTCCATTCCTTTCCCCTCCTTTGTGAATAAACCCCTGTCCATCTATCCTGTTTGTGATGCTCTCTTCTCCAGCCACAGCCTTACCACCAGGTGCAGTGTCGGGGCACCCACTTCTTGCTTCCACCCACAATGCACAGAGAGAGAGCAACCCCAGAAAGAACCTGGCACCTCTTACTTTAGAACCTCTCTCTATATATTTGTACCTTCAAAAATCCCTGTCTCAAAATGTGACCTCACCATAGGTAATGGCAAGTATTTCAACAGTGTCACCAGGCAAGCTAGAAAAAAGTGATGAAGACAGGGGTTCTAGGATATAACCCATAGAAGACTCATGTCTAAAGAAGGCCACAAGACAGAAGTCCTTGAAGGAATCTGAGACCTGGCCAGTGAGGTGTGGGGAAGGAACATCAGAAGAGGATGGAAGTTATAGAAGTGTCAAGACAGGGATGTTCTATAATTCATGTAACAGTTAGGTAAGATAAAAGTGGTAAGCTGTCCCTTAAATTAGTCCATAAGAAACCATGGGCCTTAGTACCAGACATTATAATGATAGGGTGGGTTCAGAAGCCACATTGCCATCAGTCAAGGAATGATTAGAAGATAATGAAAATGAAATAGCAAGTTCAGCTTTCTTCTCCCTGCCCACAGGGAAGGGGACTACATGGAGGGCCACTACATGGAGTTGCTCATGTTGCATAACAGTCAATCCTAGACTTTATTCACCATGGTGATTCTGGGATATGCAGTTTACACATGAGGTGGGAGCCAGGGTTTGAAAGGGACACTGGGTGAAGGAAGAGCTGTTTGTCCATTTGTTTATTGCTAAGAAAGACTTAACTTACTTATATATTGACAGGAAAGAGCCACCAGAGAGGAGGAAGTTGTAGGCTATGCATGGGACAGGGGAGAATACAGGCAGAAAGGAGATGGTGGAGAAAATGAGGTTTCTGAGTAGGAGGATATTAGATCAGAACACACTGCAGTCAGTATTTAGTCATGGACAGAATGAAGAATTCTGTTGTTGTTGTTAGGTGCCATCAAGTTGGGTCCGACTCATAGCAATCTTCATTAGATTTTCACTGTACATATAGTGAAATGGGAGGAAATGGGGGAAAGAAGATAAATTTGATGGTGGTAAAGATTGGGGACTTATCAGGAGATTGGGGTGTATGTATGGGTGTAATTATGAGGAAGAAGAGGAAAACTTATTTTCTGTGAGTAAAGGGGGAAAGAAATGGCTAACAATGGGGAAGAAAGCTTGAGGTGTGAAGAAGCACTGAAAATAATGAGGGGGGATGGATGTTATTCAGCACACATAAGGATTGTAATGGTATTGAGTTTCCTCTGATACAGGAGAGACCACAACTTTGTAGTAGAAACAACCCTTGGCAAACCTTAAAACCCAAAACTAACTAGCAATTAGGAGTAAATCATGGAAAGAGTCCATTTAAGCCTTTTTACTTTGCATTTAAAAAAAGATAAGTGGAATTGGTAGTCTACCAAAAAGCAAAAATAGGATAGGAAAAAATTATAATCATTCCTTATTTCCATTAGAAGACTAACAGATAACCATAAAAGTGAAATAGCTAAGTAAAGGAGACAATATTATGTACATATCAATTTTTTTGCTTGTCTTTAAGACCTCTTTAAATTAGGACAAAAAATTTTTTTAAAAATTAAGTAAATGAAAATTTATATAGTTCCTAAATAATGGACATGCTATAGAACAGAATATATACCCCTGGACTTCTTTAATACTTTAAGTTTAATAAGCTATTTTTTCACAGAAAATTTTATTTTAAAAGGAAATGTGGGATTATTATATTTTGGAATATAACACCTTAGGTTGATATTATGGATGATAGGAAATACTTTGTGTTCAAGAGAGCAGGATTTTCTAAATTAATTCAGATTTCATATTGTATGGAATCAACATGATGTGATTTGACAAACTGAGGTACAGATATAGTTACATCTCCTGCCTCAAACCTCTCCCAACTTTCTGCTGGTCATTTGTCCATTGTTAATTCGGAAACATTTGTTATATTCATCTATGTACTACAGTTCTCTTCTACCTTAACTTCTCATTCACACCTTCTCTGATAGCTCTACTTGTGTATTTATTGTTTTTTTAAAAAAGTAGTTTTTAATCCAATATCGAGTACATACAAAACAAAATTTCTAAAATTTAGGTAGTCATTGAAGAATAATACAAAACATTCAAGTATCCAGGGGAGCACTGAGGATGTGTAGGGACACAGCAAATATTTTTTGTGAGGTCCCTGTCCATATGAATAATTTCACTTAAAAAGTGTGATATAGCTAGGCATGGTGGCACATCCCTATAATCCCAGTGATTCTGGAGGCTGAGGCAGGAAGATTGCAAATTCAAGGCCTGAGGCAGCCTGCATAACTTAGCAAGACCCTATCTCAAAATAAAATGTAAAAAGTGGGCTGTGGGTCCAGCTCAGTGGTAGATCACTTGTAAAGCATGCATGAGACCCTAGGTACTATATTGAGGTGCAATCCTCAGTACTGCAAAAATAAAAATAAAAAATAAAAATAAAAATAAAATAAGATAAATAAAAGATGTGATACAAAATTCATGAGCCAATATGAGGAATGGTGATTTATCAATGAAAACTTAAAATAACTGATAAAAAAGACAATGGTCCCTCAGTATCTGGCAAGACCCCCTTAGACACCCAAATCTGTAGATGTTCAAGTCCCTTTTAATAAATATTGTAGTATTTGCATGCAACTTTAAATTTATTCCCTCCTATACATTTTAAATAATCTCTAGACTACTTATAATACCTAATAAAAATAATGTTATGTAGATAGTTGTTATACTGTACTCTTTATGGAATAATGACAAGGAAAAAAGTACATGTTCAGTACAGATACAACTTTAAATAAAAACACGTTTCCATCTGGGAATGGTTGAATCTCCACATAATGGTTTGATATGAAATGTCCCCCAAAAGCTCAGGTGTTAAAGGCTTGGTCCCCAGTGTAACCATGTTCAGAGGTGGGGCCTTTGAGCAGTAATTGGATCATGCAGTCTCTAACCTTATCAATTGGTTGGAAGGGGCAAGGAAGGGACTCTCTCTTGCAGACTTCAGGAGAAATCAACCCTGCTGGTTCATCAACTTTAGCCATGTGGATATCTCAACTTTAGCTCAGTAGAACAGATCCTGTCCTTCAGAACTATAAGAAAACAAATGTGTATTGTTTTAAATAACCAAATTTGCAGTAATGTAATTTCAGTAACCATAGGAAACTAATAAAGAGGTATATAGTTCAGGAGATTATTGGTAAGGAGTACCAAAATAGTGAGGATGACTAAAATTCCCTAGGGAGAGAGGGCATGTAGAATAGGAGAGAGGAGGACCCAGGAAGGAACCCTTGAGATAAGCTTTAGCCCTCAAGCAGAGGCAGAAGCAGAAGGACTTCCATTTCTAGAGTAAGACAAACTAAGATATTGGTCGCCTGCAGCCGTAGCCCTGTGGCATCCAATCCCGTCAGATCTTGGAAGCTAAGCAGGGTCAGGCGTGGTTAGTACTTGGACGGGAGACTGCCTGGGAACACCAGATATTGCAGGCTTGGGAGAAGGACCCAATAATCAATCTGCTATTGAAACTCCTATGAACAGCAAAGAAGCACTGACAATAGTGTTTCGCCTGTTGTATGTAGGGTCTCTATGAGTTGGATACCGACTCGATGGCACCTAACAACAACAATAAGATATTGGTCAGCTGTTGTCACTGTAGCAGAAAAATCAAGCAAAACAAACTTCTGGAGCAAAAAGTTTTTTGGAACGTCACAGAGAGTTAGTCCATAATGGCAGCCGGACAGACATAATGGTGGGGGAGGCATCTGGACAGGCAGTTGGGATCTGTGGCAGATGACCTCATGTCATTGTGGGGCAGGAGACAGACAGATTCCTGGAACTATAGGTCTGGGTGGAAAATTTTCATAGATCCTCCCCCAGTGACCACTTCTGCAAAGCTGAGTTCCACCTCCCAAAGTTCCATTATCTCCACAAATAGTGCCACCGGTAGGGAATGATGTGTTTTGTTGTTGTTGTTGTTTGGTTGGTTGGTTTTTGTTTTTGTTTTTGCGGTACTGGAAGTTGAACCCAGGGCCTCACCCTTGCATGCTTTGTAAGTACTATAACACTGTGCTGCACCCTCGGTCCATTTTTTTACTTTTTGAGACAGGGTCTCCCTAAATTATGCAGACTGCCTCCAGTCTCAAATTTTGTGATCCTCCTGCCTCTGCCTCCCTAGTTGGTGGGATTACAGGCATGCCCCACCACACCCAGCAGGGAACCAAATATTAAAGCACATGACCTTTGTGGGTCTCCAGCTGATGGAATTGTCCTGAGAGGTTATGGAACTTTAGTAGGATTCTAGCTTTGCAGAAGGGGCTCCCTGGGGTCAGGCATTTGGAAGTTTTTACCCACATCCCTGGTTCTAGTCACTCTCTGTCTTCTAATTTGCCATGTTATGAGGTCACCTGCCATGGGTTCTGCTGCTGCCATGGCTGCCCTGCTGCCATTATGGACTGATCATCTAACTATGAGCCCCCCAATAATTTATCTCTCCCCCACCATATTTTGTGTTGGTTGGTTTCTCTGCAAAAGTGATGACCAGCTGACTAATATAGAAAGTTGGTACCAGAGAGTGGGGTCATTGCTGTGCAGGAACCTGACCATGTGGTTCCTAGGCTGCTGGAACTTGATTGCGGGGGATGTTTGGAAAAGTTTGGAGATACAGGTGAGAGAAGCCCTGGAATGCTGTAAGCAGAACTTAAGGGGCAGTTCTGGTGAGCATCTGGAAGACCCGAATGCTCTGGCTGATAGAAAAGTATATGGAGTCACAGGGTTTGAGAGAACTCTAATAAGTATTGGACTAGAGGTAATTCATGTTACATTCTGGCAAAGAACTTGTATGTACATTCTGCCTTTGCCCTAAAGACTTGATTGGGGCTGAATTTAAAAGGAAAGGACTAATTAACTTGGTGGAGGAAATATCAAAAAGGCATAATGTTCAGGCTGTATGTTGGCTGCTGCCTGCTTCATTTATCCAGATTTATAATGTAAAAATAACAGAAGGATTGGAAAAATGTGCAGTTTAAAGAGAAAAAGCCAAGGTGGTGAGGGCTATTTCAGGCAAGGAGGCCATAATTGTTAAAGAGATAAGTTGTAATAAAAAGAAGCTTCAACCTTTACACTGGAACAAAAGAAGTTCCTTCAGGGCTGAAAAGGTGTTGGCCTGACCCTTTCCATCCATCTAAGGCCACAGGTTGTGAAAGGAGAATGTCTGAAAAGGAAATGCATCAGGGACATCTTGCTGGAAAGGCTCAGCTAGCAAAACGGTTTCTCAACCTGGGCATCCAGAGGCCACTGCTGCACCTGTGGTTCAGAAAGGTGACACTACCTCTTGAGCTAGTAGCAACTCATGGTAACATCCATGTGGTGCTGGTTTTGCAGGCATGAAGAATGCAAGAGTTATGAGGTTATGGAGGCTGACACCAAAGTTCAAGAAGATAGCCTGCAAGGCCAAGCAATGTGTACCAGGGTTAGGTACACTGCACAGAGCCCCTGAAAGGCTGATGCTTAAAACTTTGAGAGTAGAGTCTAAGCACCAATGGAGCCAGGATGTTGAATATGCCAGCAATGTGAAGCATCTGCTGAGGAAAGCTGCCAGCAAGAAATGGAGGCAGCCTATGAAGGCCATGTGTGTTGCAAATGGCAAGGCCATGGGGGTAGATCTGCCTAAGCCTGTTCAAGCCCAGATGATGTTGCATGCACCAGATGCCAGACTTGAACGGACAGGTTTTGTTTATTTAGTGGGATATCCATCTTCCTACAGTCCAACCTTTCTTTTTTGTGCCTTCTTTCATCCTTTCTGGAATGGGAATGCTTGTACCAGTGTATGCTGGAAATATGTAACTTGGTTTTTTGTTTTGCAGAGGCCAATAGTTAAGTTTGCCTTGAGTCTCAGTGGAGACTGGACTTAGACATTTAAACACAGTTGAGGTGTTAAGAATTTGAGGACTCTTGAAGTTGGACTGAATACATTTTGCATTATGAGATGGCCATGACCTTTGGAGGCCAGGGACACTGTCATAGATTGAATCTAAATGCCCCCAAATATCATGTGATTGAACACTTGGTCCCTAGGTGGGTTTTTTGGCACTGTCCTGAGAGGTTATATGACTCTGGGAGGTGGGATTCTAGCTTTGTGGAAGTGGCTCCCTGCAGGAAATCCTTTGAAGGTTTTTCCCCAGAACTTTGGTTCTGATCACTCTCTGCCTTCTGGTCTTCCATGTCAAGAGGTCATCAGCCATAGGCTCTACTGCTGCCAAACCTGTCCCTGCCATTATAGACTAATCCTCTAACTGTGAGCCCCCTAATAAGTCCTCTAACTATGAGGAGTCATCTCTCCCTCTGTATGTTTGTTTTGGTTGGTTTCTCTACCACAATAGTAAGGAGCTGACCAATACAGTGGTCAAGGTATACAAAAAATAAGAAGCAACTGTGGACTCTTCCATGTCTGTCTCAAGCTGAATCCGCAAAAGACTGCATCCTTTATGTAAGGATGAACTGTGAATAAGACTAATGCATTCCCTCATCCCTGAAGAACTGTAAGGAAAACTGCCTGCTTTGAGACTTGAGTCTGAACAGAGGGAAAAAAACAAACTTCCCCTGAGAATTTGTAATATAGCCAGTATTCACACATTCTTGCAGCTCCAATTTGTAGTATACCTGGGAGTCCAAAAAACTCATATCAAGAAAGATGTTTAAAGTAAATCTTAATTTATAGCTTCCAGGTAATTGACAGAAACAAAAATCTATTCTGGAGCCACTTGTCTTGCACACAGGGCTCAACAACTTACTGTTGACAAATTCTGAAGAAATATAAGTGCATGGTCAAAATCACAACATACAAAAGGAAAATATGTACCATGTTAGCAAGGGCTAACAAGAATAACAAATTACAAAGGTTTAGCTACTAGAATTAACAGGCACAGAACATACATATATTAAATATATTGAAAGAAATAAAATTAAGAATGAAAAATATGCAGGGCATGGCGGTGCATGCCTGCAATCCCAGTGACTCTGCAGGTGGAAGAAAGAGGATCACAGGTTAGGCTAGAGGCAGCTTGCATAATTTAGCAAGACTCTGTCTCAATTTAAAAAACAAAAAAGGGACTGAGGGTGCATCTCAGTGGCAGAGTACTTGCAAAGTATATGTGAAACCCTGGGTTTGGCATCCTCAGTACCACAAAAAATTTAAAAAATTAAAAAATTAAAAATGACCAGAAGATTGTGACAAAGACCCAAAAAAACTACTTGTTAGGTGCCGTCCGAGTCAGTATCCGACTCATAGTGACCCTCATAGGGTTTTCAATGGCTGACTGTCTCAAGATTGCCTTGGGAGTGGATTGACAGGCCCTTCTCCCATTTTTGTGGTGCTGGGAATTGAACTCGGGACCTTAGAGACTGCAGCGCAGTGCTCTACCAACTGAGCCAAATCTCAGCCCAAGTAAAAACTACTAGAAGTTTAAAATATAGTTGAAATTAAAAACACAATGGATAGGTTTAACCATGGAATAACCATAACTGGAGAATAGATTAGAAAGAATAGATCCAAGAAAATTTCCAGAACATAGCCCAAAGAGATGGAAAATATGAAAAAGAGGTTATAAAACATGGAAATATTGTGAAAATCATCTAATTGGCGTTCCAGACAGGGGATGAAAGAAAGGGTAAAAGCAATAATTAAATAATGAATGAGAATTTTCTAGAAATGGCAAACCACAGATTAAAAAGCCCAATAATTTCAATAAGCATAAATAAAAGTAAATTCACACTTAGACACATTATAGTAGAACTACACAATACCATACATAAACAAAAAGAAAAAATAAGAAAGTAGCCAGGGAAAGAAAAGATGATTAAGTTCAACAGGACAATTAGACTTCTTAACAATCGTGGAAGCCAGAAAATGTTTAAAATCTTCAATGTGTTGAAATAAAATTACTGACAAATTAAATTTGTATCTATTTCACAAACAATGGCAAAATCAGACGTTTTCAAACAAACTAATAAACAAAAACAGAGAGTTGCCACCAATAGATCCTCTCCAAGGAAATTCTAAAGGCTGCTCACTAAGCAGGAAGAAAGGAAATTGGGAAGGTCAGAGAGGAATAAAAGAATGCAGGGTAAGGAGAGTACTAAGTATGTGGTTGGTTGTAAATAAATATTGGCTATGAAGAATAACATCTCTGAAATGGTTAAAAAAAAACAAGATAGAAATCAAATACACAACTGTCAATAGCACATAAGCTGAGAGTGGACCATCAGAGTTAAAATATTTATTGTTCAGTAAGATGATAAAAACATAAAGTATGCAAGTTAAAATTTCTGGGGTAACCACTAAGAGTGTGTAACATCTTGACCAAAAGGGGAAAAAGAAGAAAGAGGAAAAATAATCAGTATAAAAGTAGATGAGAATGGAGGAAAAAGGAAATATTGAAGGTTCAAGACATATAAAAAGCACTAAATAAGATGGTAGAAAAATTTAAATATGTCAGGAATTAAGATAAGTAGAAACAGACTAAATGCTCAACTTAAAAAGGCAAAGATTTATAGGAAGTATATCTGTTTTAAAGAATTCTGTTCTGTTCTTTTTACTTAAATTGCATTTAAAATAATATGATTCAGAAAAAAATGAGAATAAGAGAATAAAAAATTATACCATGCAGAACCTACCAAAATAAAGTTGGTGTTGCTATATTAGACAAAATAGTCCCAAAGACAAAAAGCTTTATAAGAGATAAACAGAATCATTCCATAAAGATAAATGGTTCAGTTCTCCATGAAGATGTATGCAGGAGTTCTCTAAACTTATAAGCATCTAGAGCAAGTTGACAAAATCATTAAGGAAATAGAAGATTAGAACAATTAACAAGCTGACTGTAATTGAATGAAGTACAAAATATTTTCACCTAATGACTACAGAATACATATACTTTTCAACCAACATGGGCAAGTTTTTAAAGTTTAACCACATGCTGGGTTATAATGCAAATCTCAACAATTTTAAAAAGATTGAAATAGTGCAGACCAGTTTCTGATTACAGTGCAATTAAGTTAGAAATCAATAACAAAGGGACTACAAAAGTCTACATGTGAGAATTAGATACAGTCTCTTCTAAGTAACTTTTGAGCCAAATAAGAAGTTATGACGGAAATTAGAAAATACTTACAATGTGTGACAATGAAAATATTATAATTAAAAATATACTCAGTGCAGATAAAGATTTATTGAGAAATTTCAGTCTTAAATGTCCATATTATTAGAGAATATAAAAGGGTAACAATCAGCTAAGAAGTTAGAAAAACAATGAAATATAAATAAAAGTGAAAAAATAAACATAGTAAAGAAATCAGTGTAATAGAAAACAAAAACCATCATTAAGAAGGCCAATAAGTCTTTCTTTGAAAATCCTTTTACAGATAAGCATTAGAACAAAGGAGAGGTCATAACTACCATGATGCAGACATTAAATATTAATAAGAAGGATTATTAACAATTTAGAAAAATGGGCAAATTTCTAGAAAGATATACCTTACCAAAACTTCCTCAAATGAAAATAAGAGTCCCAAATACATTAAAGAAGATGAATTGGTTCAAAATTGCCTCACATAGCAAATACCAAGAACAGATAGCTTTTCGGTTGTGGTTGTTTTCCTTTAAAAAACTTTTTAATTGTAAAAATGTTTAATCATGCACAAAAGTTGAGAAAAATTACAGAATGAACTACACACCCACCATTCAGCTCCAATGATTATTAGCATTTCCTTTCCTTTTCATTCAACCTTCTCTCTTGACTTTTATTCTTTTTTCCCAGTACTAGGGAGTTGAACCCAGGGCATGCTACACCAGCACTTTACCACTGAGCTGCACCTCAGTCTCTTTCTCTTACTTTTTTTTCTTTTAATTTTGAGACAGGGTCTCGCTAAGTCACACAGGCTGCCTCTGACCTCAAAACTCATGATCCTCCTGCCTCAGCCTCCTGAGTTGCTGGGATTACAGGTATGCACCATAGTTCCTAGTTACCTTGATTTTTAAAAACTCTTTATTTTGAAATAACTTTAGACTCAGAGAAAATATCCAGAAATAGTAGCAACTATTTGCATAGACCTTTCTTGCAGATTCTCTTATTGTTAACATTTTATATAATTATAGTACAATTAACCAAAACTAAAAAATCAACTTTAGTACAATAGGATTAACTAATCATTAGATTAATCCACTGATGAATTCATAATCTGATGGCATTATTGGGACATGGTGGAAATTTTCAGAGGTGGGGCCTAGATGAAGGAAGTAGGTCCTGGAGACATATAGCTTGTCCTTGGCGCCCCCATACTCTTGCTCTCTGACTCCTTTCTGCTATGAGGTGAGCCACTTTGTTCTACCACATGCTCCCCGCCATGAGGGTATCCCTCACCCCACATGGGTGCACAATTGATGGAGCCACGTGACCATGGAGTGAAACCTATGAAACTATGAACTAAAATAAATCCTGCCTCCATTAAGTTGTTTTCTCAGATATTTTATCACAGCAAGAAAAAGTGACTTGTCCAGGATCCAACCAGGAGTCTCAGGTCCCTTTTAATCTGTGACAGTTTCTCAGGACCAGATAGTTTTACTGGTGGGTTAAAACAAATATTCAGAGGACAAATAATTCCAATCCATCATTAACTATTCCAGAAACAAACAAACAAACAAGGCAATAGTCTCTAGCTCATATTATGAAGTGAGCATAAGTTTGATACTTGTCTGAAAATGAATGAAAAAAATCTAAAGAAAATATTAGTGAACCAAATGCTTAACTGTATGGAAAAGTTAACAAATCATGATCAAGGTGGATTTACTCCAGGAATGCAAATTTGGATTAATACTAGAAAACCTACTAAAGCCAAGCACTGTCCTGCACACCTATAATCCCAGTGACTCCAGATGCTGAGGCAGGAGGACTGCAGGTTTGTGGCCAGAGGCAGCCTGTGCAATAAAAAGTAAAAAATGGGTTGTGGGTACAGCTCAGTGGTAGAGCACTTACAAAGTATGTGCAAGGCTCTGAGTTCAACCTCTGAGTACCAAAATAATAATGATAATAGTAATATATTTAGTGAGAAAAATCATATAATCATCCCAATAGATGCAAAAAATGTTAAAATTCAAATTCAGCATCTATTCTTGATAACAACTCTGAAAAGTTGGAAGGAAATTTTCTTAACCTGCTAAAGGATATCCACTACAACATAGAGTCAACATACTTATGATGAAACGCTGAAAACATTCCCTTTCCAATCAGGAAAAAGACAAGAGTATCTATGACAAGACTACTTTTATTCAACATTGTATTAGAGGACCTAGCTATCTCAGTAAAGAAAGAATAAAAGAAATGAATGTGTACACATGCATAGCAAGGCACAAAACTATAGGAATCCATCCTGGCATGATTACATTGATCTTGGTCATAATTGTCATTGCTACCCCCACCTGGGGTGACCCTGGTGTACATTCCAAGCCCTATAGGACAAAGTTGTTAAGAGAGTCAGTTGATCATGGTGTGCCAGCAATTGATGCCTGACTAGTTCTTAACTAATACTTGAACACGATAATGGTTTTTGAGAAAGGTCAAGTATATTCCAGTTGGCTGTGGCGTACTTTTGTTACATTAATATATAAAGTTCTTCTTCCTGACTTGTGTTGCAGGGATCTACCTGTCTTGCTGCTGCCCAAGGCCTGCTTCTGTCCATAAGTCCCTTCTATATTTCACTCTGTGCAATCAAGGGTCTGTCTGCCTTCATTGGTCTCATAGCTCTGTGCACATGGCTCTCATACAGTGGGTCTAGGTTTTTCTGAAACAAAAACTCATTATCCACAGGTGATATCTGACCATCTACACGCAAAATATCAGAAATATATAAAATTTGAATGTTATCCTCCTTGCTTGTGGCAGGGTTTGAAAGGCAGGGACAAGATGGACATTAAGAGAGATCACATTCTAAGGATGCAGTAATCATGAACTAGTAAGTTTAAGAAAAGTCAAAATTGAAATGTTTTGCTGTTTTTGCTAGAAATTCCCTATCAGTAAATTTAACCTGACCAGAAAACAAATTTCAGCTATTCATGTATTCCTGAATTCTCTGGGTAAGAATCCTATTGATGGTCATCAGATTGGAACAGCCTCTGAGAGAACATTCACAGGAGGCTCTGCAGAAGTTGCAGCAGCAGGAATCCTAATACTGCCAGTATTGCATATGGCAAATGGTACTAGGGAACTGGACAGGTAAAAAGGTCTAGAGTGTTCAGAGGGAAACTAGTTCAAAGAGCCATGGCATTATGAGTAATAAGAGGGTTACTGCTTTTTTTCTCATGTGGGATATCTGAAATCAGTTAGTAATTCTTTTCATAAGGAACATGAACAGAGGATACCTGGATTCTAAGAAGAATCTTTACCTGCACTGTTTGGACAATGAAAAAATATAGTCACTGTATCCAATGGGTTCCATATCCATGGATTCAACCAACCATGGATTCATCCAACTATGGATGGAAAATATTTTTTAATGCACTGGTACCAAGCATATACAGACCTTTTGCTTCTTCTCATTCTCTGAACAGTACAGTGCAACTGTTTTCATAGCATTATATTGTATTAGGTATCATGAGTAATTTAGAGTCAGAGTGAGCCACCCAAGCCTCACCTGGCAGTACCCCCATCTGTCCCTTGTAACAATTACAGCCTCAAGTTTGGTCAATGAGTCCCCCATTCAAATCCCCTCCCTGCTGTCAAGTGGCCTCCTCTTTCCATTTGGTTGCTCCCTCAAGCCTCTAATGCCCTCTTAGACTTCTAATGAGTTCTTCCAACGTCACGTACAGCCCCCTTAGTGTCAGCCCAGCCAGAAACTTTTTAAAAAAATAAATGTGAGATACAGAGTAATGCCATTTGCTATGTCCATTATGCAACTGTTAAATCAATTTTGCTTACACATTCATCATCTTACATATTTTACAAAATAGTTTGAACTAAAGAAGAAAAGACAAAAGTAGGAATTTTAATTAATATATAATGAAAATCATATGCAATCATGGGTTATATTCTCATTGGTTTTTCTCCTTCCCCTTTTTTAATGTAGTCATATAGTTACATCCTGTATTTTGAGTTTTTCCTCTCCCTTTTTATCTCTCTATATTGTTTCCCTTCCCCATTCCTCTTTCCCCAAGCTCCACTCTCACTCACTGATCCCCTCCCTGCTCCTATCTGATCCACTTGTATTTCTGTTCTTAGGTATGATTGCTTATTTATATATATATATCTAAATATTTATAAATTTTTTCCTTTAAATTAGATTTAGCTCCCACATGAGTGAAAATATAAGATATTTCTCTCTCTCTCTCTCTCTCTCTCTCTCTCTCTCTCTTTTTTTTTTTTTTTTTTTGCAGTATTAGGAGTTGAACCCAGGGCCTTGCACTTCATGCTCTGCAAGTGCTGGACCACTGAGCTGCATCCCCACCCATTTTTTTACTTTCTGAAACAGGGTCTCACTAAGTTACGTAGACTGCCTCTGGTCTTAAACTTGTGATCCTCCTGCCTCTGCCTCCTGAGCTGCTGTGATTATAGGCATGCAGCACCATGCCTGGCTTGATATTTCTCTCTTTGAGTCTGGGTTAATTTGCTTAAAATGATGTTCTTCAGTTCCACTCATTTTGCTGCAAATGACAAAATTTCATTTTTCTTTACTGCTGAATAATATTCCATTGTGTATATATAGCACAGTCTCTCAATCCACTTCTCTGTTGATGGACATCTTGGTTGATTCCATACCCTTACAATTGTGAAGAGTGCTGCATTAAATATGGAAATGCAAGTGTCCCTATGGTGTGATGACTTATCTTCCTCTGGGTATATTCCTGGGGGTAGTATTGCTGGGTCATATGGAAGTTCTCTTCTTAGTTTTCTAAGATACAACCATATTGATTTCCACAGTGGCTGGACTAATTTACAGTTTCACCAGCAGTGTAAAAGGATTCTTTTTCTCTGCCTCTTCACTAGCATTTGCTATTATGTGTTTTGTTAATCTTGGACATTCTTACTGGAGTGAGATGGAATCTCATTGTTGTTTTGATTTGCATTTCCCTAATGGGTAGAGATATTGAGCATTTTGTCATGTATTTATTTGGCCATTAATATTTCTTCTTTGAGAACAGTCTGTTCAGTTCCATAGCCAATTCATTTATTTGGTTGTTATTTAGGTGTTTGGTTTCTTAAGGTCTTTGTATATTCTAGAAATTAGTCCTCTGTCAGATGTATAGGATGCAAAGATTTTCTCCCATTTTGTGGTCTCTCCCTTTGTTCTGTTGTTTGCTTTATGGTACAGAAGCATTTTAGTTTTATGTAATCCCATTTGTGGATTCTTGGTGCAGTTTCCTGGGCAATTGGAATCTTGTTAAGGAAACACTTGCCTATACCTATGTGTTAGAGCATGTTCTCTATCTTTTCTTCTAGTATTTTAAAGGTTTCCAGTATTATGTTGAGGTCTCTGATCTATTTTGAGTTGACTCTCATTCAGATTGAGAGATATGGGTCTATTTCATTCTTCTGCAAATGGATATCCAATTTTCCCAGCACTATTTGTTGAAAAGGCTATCTGTTCTCCAATGAATGTCCTTAGTCTCTTTGTCAAAGATCAAATAGTTGTAGTTGTGTGGGTGTGTCTCTGGGTCTTCAATTCTGTTCTGTTGATCTTCATGTCTATTTTTGTGCCAGTTTTTGCCATTATGGCCTTGTAATACAGTTTAAAGTAAGGTATTGTGATACCTCCTGCACTGTTTTTGCTGCTTAGTATTGTTCTGGCTATATGTGGTCTTTGTGCTTCCACATGAATTTTAGGATTTTTTTTTCTATTTATGCAAATTATTTTATTGGAATTTTGATGGAGATTGCATTAAATCTGTAAATCACATTTGGTAGTATAGTCATTTTTACAATATTAATTCTTCCAATCCATGACCAAGGGAGGTCCTTCCATCTTCTAGTATCTTCTGCTAGTTCTTTCTTTAATGTTTTAAAGTTTGCATTGTAGAGGTCTTTCGGGTGTGTGGATAGATTGGTTCCTAAATATTTAATTTTTTGGTAGGCTATTGTGCAATAGATTGTTGTTCTGATTTCTTTCCTTTCCTGTTCACTGTTGGTGTAAAGGAATGCTACTGATTTTGAGTGTTAATTTTATATCTTGCTTCTTGGCTGAATTTGCCAATTTGCCAATTTGGCTGAATTAGCTCTAAGAGTTTTCTAGTGGAATTTTTAGGGTCTCTTAGGTATAGGGTCATGTCATTGGCAAATAGGGATAATTTTACCTCTTTTTTCCCTAATTGTATTCCTTTAATATCTTCTTCTTGTCTGATAGCTCTGGCTAGGACTTCAATCACAATATTGAATAGAAGAGGAGATAGTGGACATCCTTGTCTTGTTTCTGATCTGAGGGAATGCTTTCAATTTTTCCCTGTTTAAGATGATGTTGGCTATAGGTTTGCCATAGATGGCCTTATGATGTTAAGTTCCTTTTATACCTAATTACTTCAGGATTTATATCATGGGATATTGAACTTTGTCAAAGGCCTTCTCATCAATTGAGATAATCATGTGACTTCTGCCTGCAAGTCTCATGATATGTTGAATTATATAAATTGATTTACATATGTTGAACCAGCCTTGTATCTATGGAATGAAGCCCACCAGATCATGATGTATGACTTTGGTTTGCCAGAATTTTATGGAGGATTTTTGTATCAATTTTCATCAGGGAAATTTGCCTATAGTTATTTTTCTTTGTAGAGTCCTTATCTGGTTTTTGGTATCAGGGTGATACTGGCTTCATAGAATAAGTTTGGAAATGTCCCTTCCTTTTCTATTTTATGAAATAATTGAGGAGAATAGGTATAAATTCTTCTTTAAAGTTTTGATAGAATTCAGCTGTGAACCCATCAGTACCTGCCAGCCACAAACTTTAATGCAAAGGAAAAGTCTGGATTGCTTTCACAGGCCTTTCAAAAAGCAGATTTAAAAGTTTATGGCAAGTAGAAAGGAGACCCTTGGCAGGAAGCAAGAAGTGGGAGGAGGGTCATGAGATGGTTAAGAGGGAAGTTAATGTGAGCAATGTACAATGAAATGCATGTATTTAAATGTCATAATGAGACTCATTAAATTGTACATTAAAAATTACCAATAAAAAAGTTTTTAAAAAGTTGATGGCCATGCATTGCTTCTTGCCAGAGTTGAGTGCAAGCTCTCCCTGAAATCTGGGTGACCTATGTCCTTCTGCAGAGATGAGGGAAGAGAGCTGGGAGTGGCAGCTAGTTCAGCAGGAAATTTGTTGGAAGATGAAGGAACTCAAGTGGGGGTGGGTGACTTCCACAGGAAAACTTCTGGAGATGCACCCAGAGTTGACCAACATTTCCTCTGTGTGTGGGAAGCAAAAAGACTTTAGTATTGTTAACTCTTTTACAGCATTCCTGGTGAATATTTCTGTCTGTGTTTTTCTTCTTGAAAAGAAAGTAATTGTTTCTCAGCCAGTAAAAGATACTTAGAAGTTGTTTTTCAGTTATAAGGAGGGGAAAAGGAAGGAAAGAGAGAACATGGTTGGTAGTGTCAGACGTTATTGAGAAGACAAAAAAAAAAATGAAGTAGCCATCAGATATAGCATTGTGTTATTTGTGACTTAGTGGGAAAAAAAAACCTGAAAGAATGGTACAGCTGATGGGAGGTTACAGTGGGTTCAAGTTTAGTGGCTTAGTGAGAAGAGGGGGTATAAGGGGAACTTTTAAAAGAACCATTGTATTTAAAAAGGAAGGGAAAGATAAGAAGAAGATTAGGTGAATGAGGCGTGCCGCGCGTGCGTGCGTGCGTGCGTGCGTGTGTGTGTAAATGCGAGTCTTGAGTCCATTCTGACTTTTTAGGCTCATAAGCAGCAGTGAGGCAGAAAAAGAGGTTGAAGGTAGGAGAGAAAATGTATAACGAAGATAATAATCTCCTTATTATCAGGAGGATAATAATCTCCTTATTATAAATCAGGAAAGGTTAGATTCTAGGTTAGTACATTAGACATGATCTTGTCTTCCACCAAAACAATAAAAATGGTTCCTTGCCTTATTTTCAAACATGATATATAGGTGTATAATTCCAAAATATAACTCCATATTTCTCTAGCACTAAAGTGTCTTACTCTGATAGACTTTAGTTGTATTTAAATATTGCTAAAGTTTGATAACATTAGTGTATCAACTAATGTACAGGATGCTGCCACGATGTTAAGATTAAAGTCCTTCAGATGTTACTTCCCTGCAGCCGTACCACTGTGGCACCCAGCCCCATCAGATCTCAGAAGCTAAGCAGGGTTGGGCCTCCTTAGTACTTGGATGGGAGACTGCCTGGGAACATCAGGTGCTGTAGGCTTGAGAGAAGGACCCAGCAACCCACTCCCAAAAAACAATCAGCCATTGAAAACCCTATGAATAGCAGAAAAGCACTAATAATATTGTTTTGCCTGTTGTACGTAGGGTTGCTATGAGCCAGACACCAACTCAAGGGCACCTAGCAACAAGATGTTACTTTGGTATTTGCTTGATGGTCTGTGAAAAGACCATTTCTCAGATAAGGGAAGGAAATGAACATCATTAGATTTCAGTCTAGCAGTGTGGCATCTTGTGACTTTGTCTTTTTTAGGAAGATAGAAAATTATCTTACTGGTTTGTGATGTAGTCCTCATTTGTAATCTGGAACTACTATGATAGGTATTTGTGATCTAATTTATTCATGAATATTGGTTACAAATTGAAGTCCCATAAGTTAAAGCTTTATTATCTCTAAGATTGTAAATTGTGATAGTGTTCCTGGAGACTCATTTTATATTACCAAATATCAAAATTAATCATGAATAGTCAAGTACATGCTTTTACAATGAGTTTCTAAGTTTGTAAAGAAAAAACCAATGTTGTAAAGATCTTTTTGGGGGATTCTTCTGTATTAACTGGCTGAGGCATTTAAAAATACCAATCCAAAGAAATTCCAATTAAAGATATTTTACTTTTCTGATAAATCTCCCTAGAGCAAGTTAGTGCTTTGGTGCATGAAGGACTTTCAAACTGTGATCAAAATTAGAGCCATCTGTCTAAAAACTACAATTGCAGAGTTGGCAAAAATTACAAAAATTGCCTATGTATGCCCATCGCATACAGTAGCCTTCACTTTTAGTAGACTTTGAGGGGAAGTTGCTTGATGTAACTCTGTGGATTCTTATAGCTTCTTCCAGCTTTGCCAACTGTCTTCCAAAAGTGATCCAACCAGATTTTGTTCAAAATAAAGAATTTCTTTAATGTCTGCAATAAGGATGAACAATTCCTTTCCAAGAGTGTTGCCTAATTCAAATGCATGTGGATTTGCTTCATTTACAACTGCATCGGTCTGCAGCTGTATCACCTTAGCATCCTACCCCATCAGATTTTGGAAGGTAAGCAAGGTTCACGCCTGGTTAGTGCTTGGATGTGAGACCATCTGGGAAAACCAGGTGCTTAGGAGAAGGACTTGGCAAACCACTCTCAAAAAACAATCAACCATTGAAAACCCTATGAATAGCAGAGAAGCACTGACAATTGTGCGGGGTATGGCACAGTATTGAGTAGCATTTCGTCTGTTGTACATAGGGTCACTATGAGTCAGTCTGGACTTGATGGCACCTAACACCAATAACAACACCTGCATCCATAGACTCAAAAGATTTTTCACTTTACTTCTAGCACCTGCATAAGATCAGCTCCATTTTCTCTGTCACCTATGATAAGAGTCAGGCAGTCACCATGTGAGATTTGGCCAAGACCAGAAGGGCCACATTTATAATAATAGAGGTCATAAAAGCAGGGTGTCAAGTGAAGCCATTGTGAGTGAAGAACCACCCCATCAGTGTTTATTGTGAGGATTAAGATCATAAGGTGCTTTAAAAATGGCAAAAGCTTATAGGAGTGGGAGGAATTATTGTAATCCATACCTGTGAAATATATACAAAGACATATAAGCCAAACAGCACTAATGCTTTGTTCACACAGGTCTGTGTAGTTAGAATTTGAGGCCTTTCCCTTCCCTAAAAATCCCTGAATTAAAGCAGTGTTTCGGTTATCATAGAAGAGTAACACAAAGTAAATAGTTCACCCCACAACTAGGAAAGCATTCATTCTTCCCCTGGCTTCCTCCTTGGCCCTTCTCCATCCCTATGCATTTCCTACTGCCTGCCACCTTGGCATTTTGCAGGGATCACTGTCTGATAGTAAAGGAATGACATCTCTCGCCTTGGAATTGTCAGGCTTGAAAAATTCTAATAGACACCTTTGAGCACAGCACAGCATTGTACCATTCAAATCTGAACCAATCTTCCACCTCAGTGATAGACTGTTAAATAAAAAGTTTGTCCCTCCCAAAAGCTTTTAAAGGATCAGAGTTCCTTTTATTTAAGAACAAAAGAAAGAAAGGAAAACCCAACTAACTTGTTATGAACAAAACAATTTGAAATTCTAGTCGCATCTTGAATAAAGTCAAGAGATCATTTTTCCACAGGATCCCCCAGCCAATGCCTTGTGTGACTCTCAGGAAAGCATCAGGCAGTAAAAACGCTTCAGAAATTCAATCTAGGTTTTGCTGCCCTCCCTACTCCTGTAGAGCCAAAGTGCTAACTAGGCTCTGAGAAATGAAGCCTCAAAACAATTGTCGAACCATTTCTCAACTACCTTAAATTTCCAAAGATTTATGTAAGGTGGGGACATAGGGTACATACATAAGTGTTAATTAGAGTCAATCATTTGACTAAATGTTAAATAAATACTAAATCCCAATTACAGCCACATATGTTGTCCCCTTCTTTTAGCTGTTGTTGGAGCTCAGAAAACAATACCCCAAAGTGAAGATCTCAGAAGCAGGACTCAAAAAGCAGTCTCTCTCTGGCCTTCTCCTGTCCTCTTATCTTCTGCATCCCCTTCTCCCTCCCAAAGCAAACCACAGAAACTAGAAACTTTTTTCCCCACAATAGGTCATAGAAGCTAGAACCTTTTTACCCCAAAGCAAGCCATAAACCCTAAAAATGTGACTCTAATCTTCCCCACACTTCTGTCTTAGAAACAGCCATAAAGAAACTCTCTGATCTCCTTGCCTGATAGTAGATCATAAGACTCATTTCAGAAAGGGTTCTGCTCCATACCCAGGTGGAAGGAATTCTTCCCAGAGAGGCCAAGAAGAATCTGAACAGACAGGCCTGGCTGGATTTCTTCACTTGGTCTATTAGCATTAGATCACACCCTGTTTGTCCAATCACATTTCTACATAGTTGTCTACATTTTGTCAAATCTAAGCATAAAAAGAGAGAGATTTCTCTGTGGTTTTAGGTCTTCAATCAGAACACTCCTGTACTATGTAAAATTATGATCAAGTAAGTTTGTTATGCTCTTCTCTTGTTGTCTTTTCTCATAGAGATGTCAGCCAAAGACCTGTTTCCTCCCCTACACTGCCAACAGTTTTCTTCTAGTGTTTTTTATATCTCTAGAACAACAACTATGGCACATATATATATATATATATGGATTTTCACTAGAATCAACATGATTGTGATGGTTAATCTTGGCTGTCAGCTTGATTGGATTGAGAAGCACCTCTGAGATTAGTAAAGGATATCCCTGAGTGTGTCTATGAGGGCATTTCTTTGGCTATGGGCCCAGATGAAATAAGAGGGGGGGGGGAAGAAATCTAGGGAGCAGAAGCATTCTCTCTCTCTCTCCAGCATAATGGAAGTGCTCTGCTCCATCCTGCTCTCCCTGTGATGACAGATGGAAACTTCTGAAACCATGAGCTAAAATAAAATAATTTCTTCTTTTAAGTTGTTCTCTTAGGTATTTTGGTCACAGCAATGAATAGCTGACTGGCACAATGATCAACAGCCCTCACAATTCAGCATGAAAGCTAAAACAAGGAAAAATAGAAAAGAGTTAAAAGACATGTTTTCTTGCTCCCCACCATGCTTCAGTCCCATACTTATTTCCATTGTTAGTTATAGTTGTCCATGTATATCCACAGGCGATTGGTTCCAGGACCTCCCTCACATTTCCCAGTGGATACCAAAATCCAGGAATGCTCAAGTCTTTTATATAAAATGGCATAGTAGCTGCATATAACCTACTCACGTCCTTCTGTACACTTTAAATATCTCTGAATGATTACAATATTTAACACAATGTAAATGCTATATAAATAGTTGTACTGTTGTTTTTTGTTTTTTTGTTTTGTTTTGTTTTGTTTTGTTTTGTTGTAGTACTGGGGAGTTGAGCCTGGGACCTCCTGTACGCTTGTTTTTGCAAGCATTCAACCACTTAGCTGCACCCCCCAGCCCGTTTTTTATTTTGTATTTTGAAACAAAGTCTCACTAAGTTGTGCAGGTGGACTCTAGCCTTGAACTTGTGAGCCTCCTGCCTCTGCCTCCTGAGTTGCTGGGAATAAAGATATGTGCCACCATCTCCCGACTGTACTGTTTTTTTAATGGAATGAAAAAGGTATGTACATTTTCAATCAGATGTATTTTGTACTGAATATTTTCAATATACAATTATTGAATCCATGGATTTGGAACTTATGGATATGAGGACTGACTATATTTGATAGTTTATAGACCTTTTGAGTCTCCATCAAAGACCAAACTAGAAGAAATGGTCCTTTGGACCTGACTTTGGTATGACTCTTCATAGCTTACAGAACATCTTTGTGTTCATGATTTCATTCCATCTATAAATAGCAACCGTTGAGTATGTATTACTGCAGAAGAAGAAATTAAGTCTCAATCAGGTATCATAGCTAAAAGGTAAATAAAATTAAAACCAGTCTCAGACTTTTTTTGCCACCCTATGTTTTCCAAGGTAGAGAAACGTAAAGGTAATAGGATAAAAGAATGCTAACAGAAGAAATGTTTAAATGTAATGAATATAGAAACATTAAAAAGAGGATCATAAAAAATGTTAAAAAGACAGTCTTGATTTTAAAAAATATATTCACACATACACACAAACATGTATGTATATGCATATAGTACTATTTTATGATTTTTAAGTTATACTCTATTTTTTTCTTCTATTTTTCTTCTAATAAGAATGGTGGTATTGATAGAGTAAAAAGACTAAACAAGAAACATCTTAACTAATATGTGTTTGGGTTGATTCATTTGTGGTGTTACTAACACTGGTGCTGCTTGTAGCCATCGTCTCACACATAATAATTATTATTTACTGATAGCAAAGCTCTGTGGATACAACTAAAGTGCCAGTGACATAAAGAAAAGCCTGTTTAAATGATCTGAAAGCAGGGTCACAGCTGTAACTTTGCTCTGGCAGAGGCTGTCAAGTAAATAGCATGATCTTTTCAAACATAGCCATATTATTTTCTTTCTGGCATTTGTAATTTGTTAAAACTCTCAGTGTGCATGCTTTTCTTCCTAATAACAATGGCATATGGCCAATCTCTGTTCTTATCTCTTGTACACACATTACATCTATGTATATTTAATCTAGTTTTTATGTTTGAAGGAAGTATACATATACCTAGCTCCAAATTTTAAGCATATTCTGTGACTGCTATGAAATAACTTATAACTCCTTGATATAACATTCAAAAATGCTAAATAAAACAATTTCACTAAGATAAGATCTAAAAGTAGCCCAAGATCAACTGCTGGCTCTGCTTAAAAGAAAAAAAAAAAATCCCCAAATGATGGTGCTTTGAAACTGCTGATATTTGGTTTGTAAGACATACTACATCTGGTATTTATAGGCTTAGTCTTATTGCCAGAGCCCTAAGGGGCATCTGCCCAGGATCTCAGCCATTGTCTACCAATTTATTTGTACCTTGGTGGTGGTGTTGTTACATGCCATTGTGTTGGATCCAACTCATAGCGACCCTATATACTACAGAATGAAACCCTTCTGACACTGTGCCATGCCCAGCACTATGTCATGCCCAGCACTATGTCAGTGCTTCTCTGCTATTCATAGGGTTTTCAATGGCTGATTTTTTCAGGATTGCTTTAGGAGTCAGCTGCCACATCCTTCTCCTATTATTGCAGTGCTGGGGATCTAACACAAGGCGTCAGAGTGCATAGAGCAACACTTTATCAACTGAGCTAAACCCTTGTACCTTAGTAAATGTGTGAATATCCAATGGTTTTCTAATTTACAAACAATGGGTAGATTTCAATAACTTTTATTCATAACTTAAAGGTTAGATGCTGAAATGAGAGCGGCCTAACATTGGCAACAAAGGGTATCTTTAATGTAAACCCTTTTAGGCATAATTTTTTCTTCCATACAATTATATGATCTCAAGAGTTTGAAGAAATATTGAAGATTACTGAAGCCAGTCACTCTTTCCAAACAATTTAGTTCATTAGCTACGAATCAGAGCTCTGAAAACAGATCGCATGATCCTGAATTCAGACTTTTTCTATTTACCGTCTATGTGATGCCTGCAGCCGTAGCCCTATGGCATCTGATCCCATCAGATCTTGGAAGCTAAGCAGGGTTGGACCTGGTTAGTACTTGGATGGAAGACTACCTGGGAACACCAGGTGCTGTAGGCTTTGGAGAAGGCTCTGGTAGCCCGCCCCCCAAAAATAATCAGCCACTGAAAACCCTATGAATAGCAGAGATGCATGACAATAGTGTTTCACCTGTTGTACATAGGGTTTCTATGAGTTGGACACTGAATCAAGGGCAATATCTATGTGATACCAAGAAACCTCTTAGTTTCTCTAACTTTCAGTTTAATTAGCTAAATGGAGATGAAATACAATATTCTTCATTAGGTTGCCATGACTAAATGAGATAGCACATGGTTTAGAGCATGCACATAGTAGGTGCTCAAGAAATATGAACTCTTTAGTGCCTACAACTTTAGAGAATCCTACAGCATTCCCACCACATGGTCACTTACCCTTTGGTTGAAAACTTTAGTGACAATGAACTTTCCATTCTCCTCAGTCTCACAGCTGGTGATTCAACCCAGGGCCTTGTGCATGCTAGGCAAGCACTCTACCACAGACAGTTACATCCCCAGCCAACTTTCTACCTCTTAGGCCATCTCTATAACAATTTTAAATCATATTGAGTCTTAAAAGTTCTGCCAAAGTTTAGGTCTCTCTTCTTCTTGCCTCCTGTTGACCCTAATTATACTTTTTTTGCCCTTGGGGATGAGGTGGGTAGAGATAATCTCTCTTCCACACAACAGTTCATACTTTAAATCATTTCAGACAAGCTAATTTGATTCTTTTCTTCTTTCTGTGAGTCTTATTTTCCCTGGGTGAAATATTCCCAAATATTCCCAAATCTTTTCCTCAGATGTCATAAGTACACATAAGGTGATGCTTCTAGGATGTTGGTTCTGACACAATTTATTTCCTGTTTTGGGTCCTGATTACACAGGTGAGCTCACTTGGGTCAAAATCCACACAACCTTATGATTTTGTACTTTTTGTGTGTGCACATTCCACTTCAGTAAAATAAATTTCTTAAAAACATAAAACCATTCTTGCTTAAATTGATATCAATCTCGCCAGTCTACATTATTCAGAATCAATCATTCCATCTCCCTCTAAAGATCAGAATTCTTAATTGTAACTACTTCCTTGAGGATTCCCAATTCACTGGGGTATAAATATGAAGTGGCTTCATATTTCCAATAATCCCCCCTTAGTAATTGTGCTAACCACCCCACTTTCTTGCTGGTGTCAGCTCTTTTAATCAAGCCTTGACTTGATTGCATTTATTTTTCTGCTTTTTCAAGTTATTAAGATCATTGCACTCTAGCATGGAAGGCTCCATTCTGTTCATTTTCAACTTAAGCTTCAAACTGAATTTCAAGGTAGGTTTTTTTTCCTTCTCATCTCCTCCTTTACCTCTTGACTTGTCCAAAGGTAGGCAAGTCTATTGCCAGTGGCTCAGAGAGCATGTGTGTGAGTGGGGTGGTAGAGAGCTCTACTCTGCACACCCTTCTCTCTCCTGGCTGTGCTACCCTTCTGATACTGGGGCAGGAGGAATGGGGAAGTAGATATCCCATACAGCTTCCCTAGGTTTCCTCTCATTAGGATGCTGGTTTTTCTCCAATAATCCCTTTTGCTTTCTATACTGAAGAGAACCCAAGTACTGGCTCTCTCACTGGCAAATGTCCTTGGAGTGCCTTCCCATTGACCAGGTCCTTGAAACATACCTTATACCTACTTGTCCTCTTCCATGAGGGGTCCAGCCAGCAAAGGTGGGAATGTGGCTACTGTAGTGCCTCTTTCCATAACCAAACCATCTCTTTGTTGCTCCCTCTTCTTGTCCTGGGGGCATGGAGCACTTTGCTAGTCCAAGAGAAGTTGAAGGTGAGATGATCGCTAGTCCTCAACCTAACAGAAGAGGGAGGGAGAGCTGAGCATCTCTGAATTTTATGAACAAGTCTCTTGATGACTCCTCTCTAGACTTTGAAGGGAGGAGGTACGTCCATCTTCTCCCTTACAGTGAGAACAGGGTGAAGAGAGGAAATATAATATCCTTATCCATGTTACACTTCACAAAAGACTAACTTTACGCACACTTTCCTTACACTCCAGGAAGTAGAATGTTTACAGTTGGGTAGTTTCCCTGTATTGATGTTTCTTAGTAGAATGGTCTAACTACAGGTGGTTCCTCAACTTACAATATATGTACTTATCACCTTCTGTGCACAGCTTTGGACCCTAGCCAGGGTCCAGAGAATATCCTTATTGACATTCTATTATACTTGCCTCCAACCACCTTGAATTTCTGTTAATCTTCACAACATGTGTTGAAGGAAAAGAGAATAGGAAAAGGGGAAGGAAGAAGAGGAGGAGAACCACCATTAACTAAAAATATAGTGGGAAAGGAAATGGAATCCAGCAATAATTGCAATGATATTCTATTCTTCAAGAAAATCGGAAGAGTTGTGTTACTAATCTACATAAATATAATATAGAACTCAAATTTATTTGAATTCTTTACATGTATGTACACCTTTCATTTTAAAACTAACTTGTTCATTTATAACATTTTTCCTCTAGTAAACTTGATGTGACTGAGGATCAAAATTAAACATGATTAAGCAATGTAAAATATACTATTGAGGACAAACTATTTGTTAGAAGCATGGAATCATAATTTAAAACAAGCCAGAGGGAATGGGGACTAATATATCAATATTTAGTGTGGGAATGTAGTATTTTTACTGTAGTCAATGACAGGAAAAGATTAATTTTCTTCCAGAAAAAGAACATAATTCATACTTTACATGTTGTAATTTCCAAAATATTTTATGCAATAAGATTATCTCTACCAAAAATGGAACTTCCTCAATAAAGTGACCATTTGCTTCTACTCAGAATCACAATTCACTCAACAGATATGAGGTTTTCTTAAACAGGGTTTTGCTTTTTCTGATCTTTTCCCTTCAGCTTGACATTCCCATCTCCCACATAGTGTGACAAACAGAGCAGCTGCCTGACACAGCGGACAAACAGTATGGTAGGCTGACACAAAGAAATGCCACGGAAATCAAAAAAAATAGAATATAAATAGCATTTTAAAAGGGAAGGAATTTTCTAATAAAAATACTCAATGGGGATGACTTTGAAGGCCGCATATTAAAGTCAGCCTTGAAGTATCACTTAATATAGTATAAAGAGGCCTTTCATAGGATTTTACTTTCTTTGTAATTCATAGTGTCTTTCTTATAAACCTTTGAAAATTGCTATGAATAGAATATATTGTATGAAGAATTCAAAAAGCTTTGATTATCCATTAACAATGGAAGATTATAAGATTACATTTCAAATAATTTGCAGTAAGATTTTTTTAAATGTGCATGCTGATGTAGAATCATATTTGAAGATATTATTCTCAAATATATAATTTATCTTTTAAATTCACCCAGATTCTTAGAAATGTCTTCACAGTTTATTTTAAAGCAATAAACTGAATGACACATTTACTTAAAATGATATTTCTAAACTCTTTATTAACATCAAATAGAAAGAGTTTATATCTTTATTAAGCCTAGGAATAACTCCCTAAGTCAGTTTCTTGTCACGTAATACCAGACAACTTTGACTCAATCAGATTAGCCTAAAAATATTTATGAAAATAAATAAGCAAAAAATTTCCAATAAAAAAAGAAATTTCAAGACAGTAAAAAAAAAGGAAAAAATAAATAAGCAAACCATAAATGTAATTAAACTCCAATGAAATACATTAAGCAATTACTGGAGAAGTATCAATTACTCTGAACATCAATATTGGTATAAGAACTAAACATTTTAACTTTATGGAGCTATGTATTAATCTTCCTGGGACTGATTCCCACAATTTTAAAGACAGAGACTCCACATTCTCCCTTTAGATCCTGCAGGAGTAGCAGGTCTAGATGATGGGAAATCCAAATTATACTAGTCTCTTGATTCCCTGAAAGTGAATTCCCTCCCATGCATTTTCATGTTTTACAAATGGGACTACCTATAAAAACTGTGAGCACCAACTAATAAAATAATATTTAGAAAGTTTGTTGAGCCCTTTGGACCATTTCTTTGGACCATTTGGACATTTCTTTGGACCATTTCTGACAATAATGGCAGAACTGTTTCTAAACTACATTGCCTTCCTCTCAAATTCTCTCCTTTAATTTATTTTTGGATCATCAGTGCCTCTTACTCTCAATTTAATAAGTTTTTTAAACTATGAAATGCATGTTCATTATAGGAAATTTGAATAATAAAATTAGAAGGAAAAATCCCATAATTCTATCAACTTCTTCTTCTAGGACTTCGATGAAATAATTACAGACTGAACAAGGTGTTTCACATCTTCTTTCAATGCTGGGGGTATATTCTTTAAAAGAATTCACTTGGGCCTTTGATAAATTTAGGTAAAAGGCATGGACTGTTTTAATGGTTAATTGCATTCATTGTCTTAGGAAAGCAACCCACATTTTGCAGGTACAGTTGAATTTTAAAAAATTAAATGCTAGTATTATTTGGCTCCACTGTAGATGTTTCTTCTCTGTAAGCATCATTTATATATATATGTAAATGACAGCTATCATATATATAGACTTATTTCATAATATAATCTTCATATCAACCACAACAACAAGATATCATTACTCTCACTTTAAAAACAAGGA
>VMDO01005157.1:85867-115219 GCA_007922755.1 Pedetes capensis
AAAAAAAAAAAAAAAAAAAAAAAAAAAAAAAAAAAAAAAAAAAAAAAAAAAAAAAAAAAAAAAAAAAAAAAAAAAAAAAAAAAAAAAAAAAAAAAAAAGGACCTAAAATCAGTCACATAGCTCTTAGGTGGTAAACTGAAAGTTTTAGGGGATTTGAGCCCTCCTCTCTCAGTTTCTAAGGGCATTCTTTCTACAACAGCCCAACAGGTCACCACAAGTATCATCATCTGCTCAACTAGGCCCTGTGGTTGGGCACTCCAAATCCCCAATCTTTCTTCCTTTTAAAATTCAATCAATAATGCCGAAAGTAAAATCTACATGTATCAGATTTTGATTCTATGACAATTTTCCCCAAGTAGACCCTTAAAATTTAGATTATTACATTAAAGGCAGGAACACTTTTAAGGCTGTTTCTATATATTGCCAATTGCTTGTTTCATTGAAGTTGGACAAATTATAGTTCAATCAGCAGAGCATATGGGCTTGAACTTCATTGTACCCTTTACAAAAACTTTAGTTCATTTATGGATGAAAAGGGAATTTTTGTTTCACACCTTTATTCACTTATTTATTTTGGATTGCTATAAATCATTGTCCATTCTACAGAGTGAACCTTGCACAAGGCTGGCTAAGTCCTTGAACTAGGAATGGGAAAATCTGGGAGTGGTCCTTTGGTCTTTTCTTCCCTTTATTCACTTAGTAGTCATCCAGCTCTGATTGTTGGCCAGGCAAAATAAGATGAAAGTTCATCCCTGACACCACAGAGCTTGTGGACTAGCAAGAGAGGCTGACACCCAACCAGACGATTATAGGACAGAGTGTCCAACACTGTAGCCAAAGCAGAAAGAGGAGGCTAGTTTGTGAAACATAGAAGAGGGCACCTAAACTAGCTTCTGGGAGGATCTGGAAGCCTTTCTGGAGTTGTTGAGGCTTGAGCTCTATCTTGAAGCAAAAGTTGGCCAGCTCTCCTCTATATCCCCAACCAGAATTAATTGCTTCTTCATCAGTGTCCTTTTTGTTAGAGTGCTCATAACAGTGTAGTGTGCTTATATGCCTCCATGTTTCTCCCTTTCTCACTGGGCTGAGCCTCTTCATGGGGAGGGACTATATCCCTAACTAGCCTAGTACAATGCCAAAAAAGTAGTAGAAATGCAATAAACATTTGTCCAATTACTTTTAAATTCTACCCACAGAACTATTTCCTCCTCTAACTTTCCTCTTAACATTTATAGAAATCTGTATGATTTTCCTTTTGATTGTAAAAATACTGTTTGCCACACACTCATCAGAAAGACTACAAAGAAAGGAAGGAAAATAAGTGTTGGTAAAGTTTATGGAGTAAAAGAAATGTTCATTCACAGTTGGAGGCATTAGGAAGCTAAGCAGGGTCTGGCCTGGTTAGTACTTGGGTGGGAGACCACCTGGAACACCGGCTACTGTAGGTCTGGGAGAAGGACCCAGCAGTCTACTCCCAGAAAACAATCATCCATTGAAAACCCTATGAATAGCAGAGAAGCACTGACAATACTGTTTTGTCTGTTGTACATAAGGCCACTCTGAGACACCTACTCGACAGCACCTACCAACAATAAAGTGTGTAATTGCTGATCCAGCAATTCCACTTTCAGGTATACACTCAATACAAACGCATGCACAGGTTCACCAACAGGCACCTTTGCCAATTATTTCAGGATTGCCTCGGGAGTGGATTGCCACATCCTTCTCCCATTTATGTGATGCTGGGAATTGAACCCGGGACCTCAGAGACTGTAGAGCAGCCTTCTACCCACTGAGCTAAATCTAGGTCCCTTAGCAATAATAGATAGGCTTATTTTGGTATGATCACTCACAACAAGGAAAAAGAATCTATATTGAACAATAAGAAGAAAATTCATATAAATAATGTTGAGGGCAAAGAGATTTTTAAAAATTCTTATCGTTCAATTAACATAAATTAAAAGAAACAAAAAACTCAGAACTGTTCTGTACTATCAGTAACTGGAAGGAATAGGTAGGAGGAATTCCCTGGGATGACAGTAAGGTTCTATTTCTTGTTCTTGGTGCTGATAATGCAGTTTCTGCGTTTCTCTGTATGTACACTGTATTTTAATATTATTTATTTATTGTGAATCTTTTTTTTAGTGCTGGGGATTGAATTTAGGATCTCAGTGCATGCTAAGCAAGCACTCTACCAACTGAGCTAAACCCCTAACCCTTATTCTTTGTTTGTAGCTCAGGATGGCCTGGAACTCACTATGTTGCCTGGCTGGCTTCCTCTGGCCTCCACCTCCCAAGTGTTTTGTTTTGTTTTTTAAATAATACATCTTATTTGAGAGAAAGCTGGAAAATACTGATATGTTTAATTTTTTAAAAATCACCCACGATCCCACTATCCAGAGATGCCTATTGTTAATATTTTGAATTATTTCCTTCCACTCTTTTTGAGGCCAGTGTGTTCTCGCTCCCTCTCTTCCCTATTTTCCCCCCAGATATTTCCACATACAGGAAAGTAGAGCTACTGGGTCAAGAACATTCCTTATGCTCTGCATTTGTTCTGTTTCTCTCCAGAAATGTTGCACCGATTTACAGACCTACTGACAAGTGGTGAGGGCTGGTTGTAGCTCAGTCCAATCCCAAATGGTTCATTATTACTTTTGATCGTTCTAAAACCATGAGGCTTAAGGCAGGACTAAGGGATTTGCTATTCAGAATGGGCTGGGCGGCTCAGCTCCCTGGAGCTGGAACGTTTCTGCACGCCTCTCCCAGGCGCACGGGCGCAGCTTTTTGGGGAGAGCCGCGCGCACTGGTCTGCTGTGCCTCTCGCCCTCCCGTTACCGTGGGAACCGCTCTTAACTGCGGAGCACCGCTGAGCCCACAGACCAGACCAGCGTCTGAGGGAAAAGGGATACAGAGGCCCAGGCATGGAGCTGCCAGATCCTGTTCGCCAGCGGCTGGGAAACTTCAGCCGGACCATGTTTAGAGACTCCAGCCGGACCGGTCCAGAGTACAATGAGGGTCAGGGTGAGTGGCCGAGGCCCGGTGTAGGAGGCGTGGCCCTCAGGGGTTTTGGATGGAAATTTTGCCCAGACCTAAAATGGCGATTTCGCCTTCATCTACTTCTGCGCCGTGTGTGGAGCTCCTAGGAGTGGGGCCTGGGCGAGGGGCTGAGGCTACGGCCCCTCCAGGCCCGGATTCGCAGCCAGGTCTGGGTTGGTCGTGTGCCACCTGGCCGGCTCGTTGCAAGCGCAGCAGTTGAGGTAGTGCCAGCCTTTGTACCACGTGAGGCCCAGCGCTGTCCGGGAAGAGACTCAAATAATAAAAATAAAAAGCCTCCTTCGCAGCACAACTGTGGGCGTGAAGGCCAAACATTGCTCTTCCTCCATGGCGCCCGCCCTAGCTTTTCTGACCTGGATGTGGGAAACAGCAGAAGCAATCTCCCATTCCCAATCGCCCCCCCACACACGGTGAAATAGCTTTGCCTTTCCGCTTTTACTAGCAGAACAAGTACCTTCCCTGTGAGGTCGTTTTCCTGCAGAAGAGATCAGGGAAAATTGTTAATGAGTCACTTAAAACCACTGCCCACTTATGTAGCATCTGCCATACTAATAGGACCTTCATCAAAACTCACCCCTTCTCTGCCTTCTCCTTTTCTTCCCTATGTACAGCTCTTCCCTTAAATCTAGTAACAAAGTACCAGGACACATCAGTGCTGTGTTCAACATGATGACAGGTGATAACTCAATTTGCTCCAAATCAGTTTCCGCCTAAATCATGATGATAGCATACTGTCAAGCAAACCATATGTGTTTTTCATCATCGAACTCTAAGGGGAAATAGAAATCTTTTCCTCTGCCTTGTTTTAAGGACTTTTTAGAAGGGTGCAGAGAAAAGCAGAGTCAGTTTTCCAGAGTTGCATTTTGTGATCTAAATCACTTGCCTATCCCCATAAAAAGTAGGGCTTTTTATGATTAAGGATATGCAGAGAAAAAACATGAAAAATTAGGTTTTCATGTTTCTAAGGGTGAAGCTTAACAAGCACTAAAATCTAACGATATGAAGTATCTGGGATTAGCAGACATTTACTGAAAATGGCCAGGTAATATTTTAGATTTTGCAGGCCATATGGTCTGTGCAGCAGCCATGGACAGTAGTAGTAGCAGTAGTGGTAATAGTAGGCATGGCTGTATATCAATAAAATTTTATCTATGGACATGGAGATTTGAATTTCATATGGCTTTCATGTGTCAGAAAATATTACTATTTTCAACTATGCAAAGCATGAGGAAAAAACAGTTTTAGCTCACAATCTACACAAAAACAGATTGTTAGCAAGTAGTTTGCCTGCCCAATGTTTATCATATAATATTTATACCAAATTCTGTTTACAACAGGGCACCATGGTGCAGGCCTGTAATCTCAGTGGTTCAAGAGACTGACGCAAGATGATTTGAGTTCCAGGGGAGAGGCAGCCTTCAAAACTTAGCAGACCCTGTCTCAAAACAAAAAAATGGAAAAAGGGGCTGAGTGTGCACTTTAGTGGTAAATCATTTACCTAGCATGCATGAGGCCCTGGGTTCAACTTCCCAGTATTGCAACATAGTAATAGTAGTAGTAGTAGTAGTAGTAGATTAATAATAATAATAAATTCTGTTTATAAAACTCAACTTGAACTTTTGCAAAATTTTATAAATTCATGTCTTATGCTTTCAAAGTCCAGTTACATATTAGTTTGATTTTCAATTCATGGTAAATTGGTCTGCTGAAATATGGGCATAATTTTTAAGATGTTCATGTACAAGTTTTCAATGTAAATGTATTTATTTTGTAGTACTGGTGATTAATACCAGGATCTTGCATATGCTGTGTAAGCACTCTGCCACTAAGCCACATTCATTCTTTTTTTTTTTTCCAACTGTATTTTGGGTTGCCTAGGCTGACCTTGAACTCACAATCCTCCTGCCTCAGTTTTCCCAATATCTTTGCAAAATTTTGACTACAGTTTTGCCCCCCAAGTACTGAAATTTTCAACTTAACCAATTTATCATTATTTTCTCACTTTTTCTTCTTTGTGGATATGAAGTAGTTTGATTATTTGTATTATAATAACAATCATTGATATCATTTTCATGTCCACAGCTAACCATGAACTGTTAAGAAAAAATAAATCCTAGGATGGTGAGTTGTTTTCAGATTTAACAGATTTTAAGATTTATCATTAATAAATTGGTGCAAACAGAAGTAGATTGGAATAATTAAACACATTCTTAGAGCTAAAGGACACCATTTGGTGTGAGAACTGTGATTATTCCATATAGGGGGTTGCAAAAATATGTATCCACATTTTAATAGATGTTATCTACATATTACTTTCCAAAGTTGAATTGAATTACAATAGCAGTGTGTAGCATGACATTCACTCAAAAGCTGGCATTAATTGAATGAATGCTAGCACAAAATGGAAAATACATACAGCAAAATGGAAAGTTTTCATGCCTTGGTACCCTCTGTATTTTGAAATTATTAAATGATGATAAAAATACTCAGCTGTGGAGAAAAAGAAAAATGTTTTAAAGAAATTTATGTTAATGCCTTGATAAAGTCTTACATTTGGAGCAATTGATTAAAAATATATATCTACTCCTAAGAATTTAGTTAAGTTTAGTATGTATTTTATAGGGCTCAATTTTTAAAATCAAATTCTTTTTTAAAAAAATCAAATTCTGAATTGAGGGTCCTTCTCCCTTATGTGAAAGCAAAAGGTGTTACTTAATCAATGTTAGACAAAGAGCTACACCAGTGATGTCCTTATGAGAGTATGATTTCATAAATTCATTCTTTCTGCTTATGGGTATTTGGTATTTACAATGTTTAAAGCAAGATGCGAGTTTCTATAAGGAGCTTAAATCTGAGTGAGGAAATGGTCTGTGCTTACACTAAGACTGTATGTACACATAGAAGAGACAGAAAAGGGCTTCATATTTTTTGAGTGCCTACTGTGTGTGCCACAATGCTAAAGGGTAAAAATTTGTAATCCCTGCAATCCTCACAAGCAGCTTGTGAGGTAATTTTAATGTTCCATTTCACAGATGATGAAATTAATTCTCAAAAAGGTTAAAAAATTCATCTCAAATTTGGTATTCAAGTTCACTTGGATTCTAAAGCCTGTGGTCTCTTCAGTGCACAAGACTGTGTATTGGGAGAAGGGAGTGTGGATGGATCTTTGCCAGCACTTCTTCTTCTTCTTTTTTTTTTTTTTTTTTTTCCACAGTACTGGGGGTTGAGCCCAGGGCCTCACGCTTGCATGCTTTTCAAGTGCTGTGCCACTGAGCTGCTGCCTCCAGCCGCCCCCGCCCCTTTTTTTTAACACTTTTTGAGACAGGGTCTCACTAAGTTATGCAGACTGCCTCTGGTTTCAAACTTGCCATCCTCCTGCCTCTGCCTCCCAAGCTGCTGGGATTACAGGCATGCGCCACTGTGCTCGGCTGCTAGCACTTCTTATATATAGTTTTTATAAGTACCTAGTAATTACCAGTATTGATAAGTACCTAGAGGAGAAAGATTTCTGCTGGGGTATATGATCCGGGAAGGATTTAGAGAAAAGGTGGCATTGTGTTAGGTGTTAAAGAATGGGTAGGATTAGAGTATGACGAAAAGAAGGATACATCTATGATTTTGGGAGATTGGTTTTTATACGAGATTAGTGTATCTGTAAGAGTCTCATTTTTATGTACTTTATGTATTCATTTATAAGCTCTTTACAGAGAACTCTATAAAGGAGGCAGTGATAATTATCTATTCAACAGGATTCATATTGATATTCCACATTTAATTTATACCAGTAGTATGCAAACAGTCAGCAGACTGCAGTGGCAAAATAAGTAATTGAAGAATATGAAACATATCTGAAGTAATCAATATTTGAACTAAATGGTATTAGGATGAGTATTCCTTTTACCATCAATAATTATGAATAAGCCTAATATTTGAAGTTTTATGGAGCCAATATTAGTTATTAATTCACAAAAATGAAAAGATTTGTAGAGCATTGACCAGGATTAAGAGTTTTTCCTTTTCTATTTCTTCTGTAGACAATGAAATGGTCTCCAGTTTGGGATTGCAGATGTCACTTTATTTTAACACATACTTTTTCCCCCTTTGGTGGGTAAGCTGCATAATGATGCTTCACATGAAGGTAAGTCTATGCTTTACTACTTCTGCTCTTCCCTGACATTGTTACATTGTCATTAAAAGTTCTTAAAAATTTTTTTTCTATCCTCAGCCAGTGTTACCATCTGTGAGATTTTACAAACATGGTTTGCTTTTTGTTTTCAGTATTCGATCTTGCCCGATTACTACAAATTCATTGTGATCACTGTTATTATCTTGATAACTTTAATTGAAGCCATCCGCTTATACCTGGGCTACATGGGTAACCTACAAGAGAAGGTAGGTGGCTCTTTTCCTCTCAGTGCTACACATAAATGCAGTATGGTTATCATGCAAGCACAGGGCAATGAAGGGTGGTGGAAGGTGCACAGGCTTGAGTTTAAGGCCTAGCTCCAACTTGACCACTTCTGTCACTGTAGTCTGTCTGATTAATCTTTTATGCTCTGGTTTTTTATATAAAAGATGAGGAAAGTAATACTTATTTCACAAGTTTGTTGAGATTAAGTGAAATGATTTATATAAAGTACCTGAACAATGGTAAGCATTTAAGAATTGATAGTTTTCTGTCTTATCCATCTTAAATATATTTGGTCAATTAAACACGTCTATTTGGATCCCTAATTTAAAAAATAGGAGGGGAGTTATAAATTCATTTCCTATGCCAGGCTCTTGTTTTCAGAATTGTCATGCTGCCTAAGCACTTACAGTTTCTAGAGTTAATGATAATTCTATGGTTTTCTGAGCCCTTCATAATTAGGCCCCACACAGATTATCTTACTATAATTTTTGCCATTTCTTAACCATCCATTCCAACCTGATGTGTTGATTCCCAGTCATGCTCACTTCATGTGTTTGCTTACTTGTGTTCTTCCCACTTCCTCCTCTGTACAACTTTAAAAGCCTCGGTACATCCTTGAAATATCTATTTCACCCACCCTAACAATCTTATTTCTTGTAACATTTAGTCTATACCTCTAAATATTGCATTGTAATTATTTGCTGAAGGATTGTTTCACATTAAGTTAGTTTTATCATCTAGACAGTAACTTCTCTAAGAATACAAACCATGTCATACTCCCTTTTGAATTACTCTCAGAGCCCATACAAGAGGCTCATAGTAGTGCTAAGTACTTATTTGTATGCATAAACAAAAGTCTCTATTAATACTGATGTTATCTTGACGTGTGTCACTGCAGGTTCCTGAGTTGGCTGGCTTTTGGCTTTTGAGCCTTCTGCTGCAGTTGCCTTTAATTCTTTTCTTGCTCTTTAATGAAGGCCTAACGAATCTGCCCTTGGAAAAAGCAATACATATCATCTTCACTATCTTCCTTACCTTCCAAGTTATTTCAGCATTTCTTACCTTGAGGAAAATGGTCAACCAGTTGGCAGCCCGTTTCCATCTCCAGGACTTTGACCGGCTCTCTGCAAACAGAGGAGATATAAGGATGAGGTCATGTATACAAGAGATTTGATCTAGTACTGTTGAGTGAAAATCTGAAAGATGATTCAGGAAGACTGGAAGAGTTAGGAGAACATTAGAAATGCAGCATGAAAAAAGGAACAAAGCAAGTGTTTTGAGTTGTATATGATCTGGCTCTGAAATTTCCAGATTGAGGGCAATGGTAACACTTCATACATCATACATACATGAAAGCAGTATATTAACCCTGAAACCTAGATATTGTCACCTGATGCTAATTTTTTTGTTGATGAATTTTTCTGGTGTGTACAAATCTGTTTATTGGTGGCTGTAGACCAGTTTCACTTTAATATTTCTAGTTAGGATCTGTAACTAGAAATGTATACTTTTAAAAAACTTATCAGTTATTTTGACTGTCCATCTGACCATGTTTCTTGAAGCATATAGAAGTGCTTGCTAGTCAGTGTTCTTGTGTATGGCACTATATATATAAACCAAGAGACCAAATTTTCATGTCTGCTAAAGCTATTTTAACCCTACTCTTAGCTATTGTACTGAGGTGAAGAAGGCAGGTGGATTACCATGGTATTTAGGGAATATTTTTGTTGTAAAATAGTAACTTTCATAAAACCATGTTCAGTATTTGTGGTGGTGTGCAAACTGTTTTTACAATAAACAATAAGCTATTTATGTTAAAGTATCAGCAACAAATCATTCTTGTCCTGTGTAATTCTTTTGGGCTATGGGTTTGTTTTGACTACAGAGTAGCAAGGGAAAGAAGAATTAAAAAAATATTAGAGAGCCTGAGTGGGCACTGTACTGGGCACATTAAGCCTTGTGATTGCATCTATTAGGTCCATGTTCACTGAAGTACTACTACATATCCATTAAATTCACATGAGGCTTGATTTGAAAAACAAGGTGCCTGCTAAGATGGCCAAAGGGAATATACTTATGATCCTAAATGAATATGTTCTCTTGCAAATAGGAGAAAACTTCTTAAGGAAATTTGCTTAAGAACAAAGTTGCTTGGGTATATCTGAACATTATTTTTAAGTGATTACTGGATTAGCTTAAGGGACATAATAATTTTTTCTTAGGTTTTCTTCTTTTCTGTAGGGGACTATGCCTTTATTTTTATTTATTTATTTATTTATTTTGGTTTTTCAGGCCTTTTATTCAGATTTTTTTATTGGAAATTTTTAATGTACACCCTAATGTGATTCATTCTGACATTCTTTTCATTGTGACATTTCCATATATGCATTTTGATGTACATTATTCATATAGGTTCCCCTTTACCCTCTTGTATGCTTCCCTCCCCCACCCTCCCCATCTAAGTCTTCTCTATCTTTTACTTGGTAATATTTTCCTATATGTCCTTGGGTTCCAGTTCTGTTTAAGATAGAAACTTTTCCTGTAGTGGTCTTTGTTTTTATCTTGTCAAAACAATTGCATGCATTTTCTAGACCATTTATATTGACACCATTCTTAGCTCTTTTTTTCCTTTTATTTTGATCCGACCTTTGAATAGGATTTTTCCTTCTTATAATTTTGATTCAGCTCCCACAAATGAGTGAGAACATGTGGTGTTTCTCTTTCTGAGCTTGTGTTTGTTCACTTAATTTTCTCTAATTCCATCCATTTTGCTGCAAATGACCTTATTTCATTTTTCTTGATTGCTGAGTAGTATTCCATTGTGGGACTATGCCTTTATAAATAACATATTTTATGAAGGAATAGTTGTAGTCACTTAAAAATTGTTCTATTTTTTCTGTAATTCATACTCAACTTGGAATTACCATGATTAGCCTTATTATTCTTATATTGCTTACTTTTTAAAAAGTCTTCACTTTTAATTCACTCAATTATGCCAGACCAAACTATTAATTTAATTATTTCTTTTATTATATGTAAAGCTCAGCCGAAGATTTCTATCCCATACAGTGGCTAATTTACCTTTCCTCTATACCAATATAGCCAGTTATGTATACTGTAATTATTTGAAATTAAACATAGAATTCTCTTTGAATGTTTTTCTAAAACTTACACTTCTTTAAATATATTTCCCAGATAGAAATAGATAGGTGATTCCATAAGAAAATATAAGATTAAATCTACAATGCAGATAAATTAAGATGATCAAGAAAATCTTTTTATTTCAAGTTTGTCTCCAGAGTTTTATTCCAAATCCAGAGACTCCAGCTTAAACTTTAATTTAGGATTAAGAGATTGGGCTGGGATTTAGCTTAGTTGGTAGAGCACTGTGCTGCAGTCTCTGAGGTCCCGAGTTTGATTCCCAGCACCGCAAAAATGGGAGAAGGGTCTGGCAATCCACTCCCAAGGCAATCCTGAAACAGCCATTGAAAACCCTCTGAGGGTCGCTATGAGTTGGATACCGACTCGATGGCACCTAACAACAACAACAACAATGAAAATGTTATTCATAATCATAAAAACTTTAAAATGATAAAATTTTAAAGAAAATGGATTTGATTTATTAAAATTTGAAGTGATTATGATATAATAAAGCTTAAAATGAAGACATTGTAAGATAGAAAAAAAGAAACTAAAAATGTAAATCCAGACCATGAACAGATGATTTGTCATTCATCTAAACAATAACCATGATTTCTTTTTATTTTTTTTATTTTTTGCATGAGACCAAACCAATATTTTCTGTTGGAGTATGCCTGGTTCCCTATGTCAGTATGTGAAATTAAGTAGAGGAGATATTCACATGTCAGTACATTTGGGGTCTAGGAAAGTCTTTATCTTGATTTTACTGGTATATGTTTGTGCATCTGTAATTCCTGAGTGTCCTTCGCAATACCATTATATTTTATCCTCCACATATTTTTTCTTCCAGAAGCTTTTCCTCATCTGAGATAAGATAGATGTGAATTTCTATATATCAAAATGATTGTAAAATATTGAAATTTATTAATTTAACATCCTTGAATGCATGCTTACTACAAGGTGTGATCTAAAAATACGGTGAATGTTTAAATTAAAAAAATTATTACAGTAAAAGACACATTGCCATTAATCTCCCTTACAATACTCTCCCAGGCTTTGAACACATCCCTTCATTTTTCTCTTTCATGAGTGTCTTTAGTTTGATCCTCCATCATGGCAATGCTGTGTCACACATTGCTTCTGGCAGAGCAATTTCTGTCAAATAAAAACATTATGGTGTATCCTCATCCACCTTATTCACTGGATCTGACACCATGTGACTTCTGCCTCTTTCTCAAAGTCAAAATAACTATGAAAAGTACATATTTTGAATCAATTCAGGATATCAAGGCACCCACAACATTGCAACTAAAGATACTCACAAAAGACAACTTCTAGAACTGCTTCTGAGAGTGGCAAAAACAGTGGGATAAGTGTATTCAAAGCCAGAAGGAATATTTTGAGAGGGATTAATGGCAATGTGTCTTTTACTGTAATAAATTTTTAAATTTAATCCTTCATCATATTTTTAGATCATATATCATAGTCACATAACCATCATCTTCAATGATTATTATTCAAAGCAGTAGATGGCTCATAATTTCATTCCTGTCCTTTTGTTGGATATTTGTGTTGTTTTCTTTTGCTTATGTCATTATAACAAACATCTGTGCACACAGTTTTTCATATAGCTTAAATGGTAATTTTTAATTAATAAGCCAGATTCTCAGAAGTGACATTGCTGGGTCATAGGTATGAACATTTTTAGGACTCTTGATGTATTTTCAAACTTCAATATCTACTTTCTGCCATTTACCACCCATGATTCTAAAAATAGTACAATGGAAATTTTGACAGGGACAGACTTAGGAAGTTTAGTTACTTGTTTGTCTTTGTATTGTTGAGTACCTACCATGGGAATACACAGTCTTCTCAGGAGGAAAAATATCTAAAAGCTGTGAAAGGAGAAGTGCAAAAGAAAAAAAATAGATTTTTGAATTAAGGGAAAACTGATAAGGCACAGGAAGGGATTAGGAAAGCTGGTCACAGTCAGCAATAGACAGTGAGATGTGACAATAAAAACTGGGTCATTGAGTTGGGACAGCCCTAGGACATAAAAAGACTGAAATGAAGTAAAGCTCTGGATTACTTTGTTCTTGAATATTGAATTTTTTCAGAAGCATGGAGCATGAAATATTACAGTGATAAGCCTAGATTGGAAACATAGCCAAGAAAAAGAGGTCTTTAAAGGATTGTTTAAAATGTGCTGAAAGAATAATTTGGTTTGGTCTTAAACGGCTCAAAAGTAAATTGACATAAAGCTTTTGCATAGCAAAATAGGCATGGAGACAGAAAACAATGAGGCAAACAGAGTAGCTTACCCTGTAAATTTGTTAGCATATAGAGTGTTAGATTTTGCTCATAGAAAAGGTTTATTAGCAGACTTAACTGCTGCATTTTATAAGTGAAATTAACACTAGTTTGTTATGGGTATATACCTTTATTCTAGTTTTAAGAAACTTTTAATTTGAGGATTATAAGTCAATACAAAACTAAATAGTTATGGGGCATTGTAAGAATCGTTTAACAAATACCCCCAACCCCACTGTTATAGCATTTTTAAAACACTCAGGCCCTAGAAAAATGTGTTTAAATACAAATTAAACCACAAAGTTTAAATTTTGGTGCATAGATAGATTTACATCTTTCTGAAAATGAAGCTAGGCATCGGTGCATAATCATTTTAAGCCAAAGTTAAAAAGAAACAGAGCTCCTAAAAGCAGGCTACAAGCCAAAAAATAGTGTAGAGAATATATTCTGTGAAAAACCAAAGACATTTGGAAATTTATCTTAGCAACCTCCTCAAGCTAAACAAGGCCCACACCTAAACACTGTTGCCTGGAAATAGTTTTTTCAACAATGAGGCATACAATCACAAGGTTCATGTTTCAGCTGTTCATCCTCTGTTGTTGCACAGACCTAGGTATTTAGCACTCAGCAACATTAAAAATGTAGTCTTTTAAAAACAACAGTCAACCAAGAATGGTCTTGTCTTTAATTTTTCAGAACTCTAATAGCACTATATTTGGCTAATAGGAAAGTGGTATTATCGATTCATCTTTAAAGGTTTTTAGTTCCTGATCTTGAGTTATTTATATTCTAATTGAAAACACATCAGAGACAATGATCAATAGTACAACCTCAAAGAGAAGCATGCTTAATATTCAAGTTATATGCACATTAATAATTATTTTATAAATGCTTGATTCATTAGAGCCCGGAAGTACTAAAATGACCACAAGAGAGTAGAAGTTTAGGACTTTGCTTCAATAGCTTTTCTAAAAAGAGTGAGTTGATGAAGAGTCAACATTTTTGCTATTCAAAAAAATTATTGCTTCCTAGGGTCAATTGTCTGCAGCCATATCACCCTGGCATCCAATCCCAAGTCATCTCAGAAGCTAAGCAGGGTCGGCCTGGTTTAGTTCTTGGATGGGAGACCACCTGGGAATACCAGGTGCTGCAGGCTAGGGAGGACCTGGAAATCCACTCCTGAAACAATCTGCCATTGAAAATCCTATGAAAAGAGAAGCACTGACATAGTGCCAAGCATGGCACAGTGTCAGGGAGTGTCGCATCTGTTGTACATAAGATCTCTTGAGTCAGACCTGACTTGACAGCACCTAACAACAACAACAGGGTCAAATAACCCTTGCTGAGGAAGGCTAGAAAGCTGTTGACTATTCTGTAATTACAAAACAGAGTAGAGGATATGCTTTATATTTTTAATCTGCTATTGAAAATAGACTTAATATAGCTAGTGCCAAGAATATCTCATCCACTTTGACACTCCAGAACTAATAAGATTGAGTCCTTGCCCCAGAATAGACAAATGTAAGGTACCACAATGCTTTATGATAGTATTGGAGTTTTGTTGTTTGTTTTTGTTTTGTTTGAAACAAGGTCTCACTAGTTAGCCCAGGCTCACCTTGAGCTTGCAATCCTCCTACATTTGCCTCCTAAGCGCTAGGATTATAGGCATGTGCCACCACACTGGGATCTTTATGATAGTATTGTAATAGAGTGAAAAATGAGTGAGGAAGTCTATAAATGAGGAAGGATAGTCCTTAGAACAAATGAAACTGCATGGCAAAAGTACAGATATTTGAAAATATAAGTCCTAAAGAGAACCAAAAATAGTTAGGTATCATGAAAATACAAGTTGCACAGAAAAAGAGGAGTTAAAATGAACTGAAAAGATTGGCATCAGGATGTTATCAGCCATGTATACAATATATTATTATATATTATGATAAAGAGTTTGAACTTAATGCTGTAGGCAATAAGTGGTATATCTAAACTTAAACAGTTTGAAGGCAGCATTGCCATATTTGAAAATGATAGGGAGCCAAGAGGGAGAGCAAATTTTATAGGTGATGCAATCACAATTCAAAAGAATCTCATAAAAGGCTGAAATGGTAAGCCCAAATACATTGTACACACGCACAAAACACACACACACACACACACACACACACACACACCTCCTCCTATATCCGCATGTGTACTTTTCAAAAAGTAAATTAACTCTTACATAATTTTGTGTTATTTTCAAGGAAAAACATCTGAGTAGTTTTAGGAGATGACAAGCATATATTAATATACGTGTAAGGACCAGACATAGAGGGTAGCAATCTCATTGTATGCTTTCCTGTTTTAATAGTAAATGTCTCCTCAATCTTACCATATCATCAATACATATGTACATATTGAGAAATCTAAAACCAAATTTAATCTTGACATGCCTGTAATCTCAGTACTCAGGCAGCTGAGGCAGGAAGATGGTTGAGAGTTCAAGGCCAGCCTGGGGTACATATTGAGTTCCAGGACAGCCAGGGCTACACAATGAGACCCTGTCTCAAAAACCAAATACAAATACAAAAAAAAACATTTTGTCTAGACTCTCATTTCCTACAGGATAACAGTCAAACTCCTTAGCATGGCATATAAGTTCTCTTCGCATCTGCCTGGCCTCATGTTGCTGTTAAGCACCCCTCCAATCCTACACCATTCCAGTTTCTATAGACCCTTCTCCCTGAAATAATCTTACCCACATGGTGAAACTCTACTTATTTTTTAATACCTTGCTTAATTATCATATCTTCTATGGAAATTTCCCATTGTCTTCTATGTCCAGGTGAACTTGTATTCTTCTGTTATCTTTGCTGAACATACTGTATTACTGCATCTAAAATAGTTTATCATATTTATATATGTTAAACTCTTGCTACTTAACTGTAAGGCCTTTGTAACAAATGACTTCTTCACTTATATTTCCAGTGCTTAACACACAGTAACTGATCAGTAAATATCTGGTGAATAAATAAATGGAAAGATTTACTAAGGGGAATCAGTATAGTACAGTGATTAAAAGCATGGGCTTTGGAGGCAGATAGATCTATGTCAAAGCCTTGCTCTATTAGCAAGTCCAAGTTATTTAATTTACCTAATCATTAGTTTCCTCATCTTTAAAATATGTGCTAATAGCTAGGTGCACCCCCACATCTCTGTCAATTTGCCATAATGTGGGGGCTTGCATGTTGCTGTGATGCTGAAAGCTATGCTATGGGTATTACAGATGCCAGTAGAGTCACTCATGGTAGACAGGTTTCAGCTGAGCTTCCAGACTAAGACCAGTGAGAAGGACCTAGCAGCCCACTCCCAAAACAATCAGCCATTGAAAACTCTATGAATAGCAGAGAAACATTTTCAGACATAGTACCAGAAAATGAATTCCCCAGTTTGGAAGGCACTCAAAAATTGACTGGGGAAGAGTTGCCTCCTCAAAGTAGAGTCTACTTTAATGACTTCCCCCAGGGCTCTTCATTTGCTGATGTGGTACAAATCAAAATGAGGAGGAACAACTATAAGCATCCATTAATTATTGGAACATGGAATGTATGTAGTATGAATCTAGGAAAATTAGAAATCATCAAAAGGGAAATGGAGCACATAAACATTGACATTCTAGGCATCAGTGAGCTAAAATGGACTGGCATGGGCCATTCTGTATCAGATTATCCTATGGTCTACTATGCTGGGAATGACAAAGAGAAATGGGGTTGCATTTATCATGAAAAAAGACACCTCAAGATCTCTCCTGAAGGACAATGTTGTCAGTGATAGAATAATATCCATACATCTATAAGGAAGGCCAGTTAACATGACTATTATTCAAATTTACACACCCATCACTAAGGCCACAAAGAAGATAGGGAAGATGTTTACCAGTTTCAACAATCTGAAATAGATCAAACATACAATCAGGATGTACTGATAATTACTAGTGACTAGAATGCAAAAGTTGGAAACAAAGAAGGCTCAGTAGTTGGAAAAGATGGCTTTGGTCACAGAAATTATGCTGGAGATTGCATCATAGAATTTTGTCAGACCAATGACCTTTTCATCACAAATACATTTTTTCACCAAAATAAATGGGAACTTTGCACATAGAATTCACCAGATGGAACATACAGGGAGTCAAACTGATTATGTTTGTGGAAAGAGATGATGGAAAAGCTCAATATAAAATGACAGAATAAGACCGATGCTGATTGTGGATCAAATCAACTGCTCATCTGCAGGTCCAAACGGAAACTGAAGAAAATTAGAACAAGTGTAGGAGAGCCAAGGTATGACCCACCTGAGTTCAGAGAACCCTACCTCCACACCTAGAACAAGTTTAATACATTAGACACTAATGATAGAAACCCAGATGAGTTGTGGCATGACATCAAAGACATCATTCCTGAGGAAAGCAAAAAGTTATTAAAAAGACAGGAAAAAAAGAAAAGACCAAATTATATGTCAAAAGAGACTCTGAAACTTACCCTTGGACATTGAGCAACTAATGTAAAAGGAAGAAATGATGAAGTTAAGGGAACTAAACAGAAGATTTCAAAGGGCAATTCAAGAAGACAAAATCAAACACTAAAATGACATGCAATGACTTGGAGATAGAAAATCAAAAGAGAAGAACATGCTCTGTTTTTCTCAAGATTAAGGAACTGAAGAAGAAATTCAAGCCTCAAGTGGCAATAGTGAAGGATTCTATAGGGAAAATATTAAACAATGGAGGAAACATCAGAGGAAGATGGAAGGAATACACAAGTCATTATAGCAAAAAGAATTGGTGGATGACCAACCATTTCAAGAGATTGCGTATGATCAGGAACAAATGATATTGAAGGATAAAGTAGAAGCTGCCTTGAAGGAATTGGCAAAACACAAGGCTACAGGAATGGATGGAATACCAATATAGATGTTTCCACAAACAGATGCAGCACTGGAGGTGCTAATGTGTTTATGTCAAGAGATTTGGAAAACAACAACCTGGCCAACTGACGAGAAGAGATCTATATTTGTGCCTATTCCCAAGAAACAACATCCAACTGAATGTGCAAACTGTTGAACAATATTATTAAAATCACACACAAGCAAACTTTTGCTAAAGATCATTCACAATAGACTACAGCAGTATAGAGACAGAGAACTGCCAGAAAATCAGCCCAGATTCAGAAGAGGGTATGCAACCAGGGACATCATTGCTGATGTAAAATTGATATTACCCCAAAGCAGAGAATACGAGAAAGATGTCTATTTACCTTTTATCAGCTATGCAAAGGCATTTGACTGTGTGGATCATAACAAATTATGGATAACACTGTGAAGAATTTAATACCAGAGCACTTAATAGTACTCATGAGGAATCTGTACATGGATCAGGAGGCAATCGTTTAAGCAAAACAAGGAAATGCTACCTGGTTTAAAGTTGAAAAAGGTGTGTGTTAGGGCTACATCCTTTCACCATACCTCTTCAATTTCTATGCTGAACAAATAACCAGCCAAGCTGGTCTTTATGAAAAAGAACGTGGCATCAGAATCAGAAGAAGACTCATTAACAACCTGCATTATGCAGGTGACACAACTCTGCTTACTGAAAGTGAAGAGGATTTGAGACATTTCCTGATGAAGATCAAAGAACAAAGCATTCAGTAAGGATTGCACCTCAACATCAACAAAACAAAAATCCTTACAACAGGGCCAGTATGCAGTTTCATGAAAAATGGAAAGAAGATTGAAGTTGTCCAAGAGTTTGCTTTACTTGGTTCTACAATCAACACCTATGGAAGCAGCAGTCAAGAACTCAAAGGATGCTTTGCATTGGGAAAAGCTGTTGCAAAAGACCTCTTTAAAGTGTTGAAAAATAAAGATGTCACATTGAAGATGAAGGTGCGCCTGACTCATGCCATGGTATTTTCAGTCACATCATATAGTTATGAAATTGGACGTTGCATAAGGGAGACAGAAGAATGGATGCTTTTGAATTACGATACTGGAGATAAATATTGAATATACATACCATGGACTGCCAAAAGATTCAACGGATCTATCTAGAAGAACTGCAACCAGAATGATCCTTGGAGCGAGGATGGCTGGACTGTGTCTTACATATTTTGGACATGTTGTCACAAGGGACTAATCCCTGGAGAAGGACATCATGTTTGAAAGAGTGGCGGGTCAATGAAAAAAACGAAGACCCTCAACTAGATGGATTGACACAATGTCTGCAATAATGAGCTTAAACACAAAAAAGATTGTGTGCATGGCAAAGTGTCAGGGAGTGTTTCGTTCTGTTGTATATAGGGTTGCTATGAGTCGAGCCCAATTCGATGGCACCTAACAAGTACTTACAGGGTCAACAATCATTTAAATATGTCTAATATTCATCAGCCTTATATATGCAAAATAAAAATGTCATCACTCTTAATAAAAAAAATAGAGAGGGGGTTGGATGTGACATATTCTAAAATTAGCTTTTTAAAAAAAAAATCTTTGTTCTAATACTTGATTTCCTTTTCTTGAAAATTTGCTTTCCAGGCAGTCTCTGTAATTATAATTTGATCTGCCAAGTGAATCTGATCCTTTGGAAAGGGCAAGTCTTATGCAAGTTCCCAGTGCCAGGGTACTTAGACCAGATATAGCTGCTCTGGTGCATTATGACTAAATCTCTTACCAGGTTAGACAAAGATAATCAAAACTTCTGCCAAATCAAGCTTGGAGGGTCGAGTTTCTAGGCCAATAAGACAAAAGGTGAGTTTAAAGACTTAGAAGCAATTAAACTGCTGAGGAATTCCTCTTATATATAATTATAGTGAGAATATTTACAATTTATGAAAGCTTACTATGCAATGCTTATTTCATTTAATTCTTGTAAAGCTTTATTGGCAATTTTTTTCTTCTTGTGGTACTGGGGAATGAAACCCAGGGCCTCAGGCATACTTTGCAAGCACTCTATAACTGATCTGCACCCTCAGCCCCTTTTATATTTATTATCTTGGGACAGGGTCTCACTAAGTTACGTAGGCTGCCTTTAACCTCAAACTTGCTATCTTCCTGTCTCTGCCTCCCCAATCACTGGGATTATACGTATGAGCCACTGTGCCCAGCTACTGTTGGTGTTTACCTGTAACTCTAAATGTTAATGGATTGAATTCTTTCCTTCAAAAGATCTGGATTGGCTGACTGGTTTAAGAAGAAAATTCAACACTTTACTGTCTTCAGGAGACCCATCTCCTTCATAAGGATCTACATTGACTGAAATTAGAGGATGGAATACAATTTATCAAGTGAGAGGAACTAAGAAAAAAGCAAATATTGATATATCGATATCTAATAAAGTTGGCTGGCTTTGTCCAAAATTAATTAAATGTGACAAAGAAGGCCACTATATTAATAAAGCATTCAATCAACCAGGAAAATATAATGATTGTAAAGATGTATGCACCAAATATTGGTGCATCTAAATTAGTAAAACAAACATTATATTATTGGGCCTAAAGGACTTTATAGGTCCAGATAATATGATTATGGGGAATTTGAATACCCCACTTTCAGGAAGAGACAGATCATCTCAACAAATAAAATCAATAATGCAACTCTGGGTTTAAATAACATCATAGACCAAGGGGACTTTACTGACATCTATGGAATATTCTATCCAACAGATGCAGAATATTCATACTTCTCAACACCACATGATACTTTCTCAAAAATTGACCACATTTTGGTTCATAAAACTTGTGTTAATATAAAAATTCAGAAATTATTCCTTGTACCCTATAAGACCATAATGCAACAAAATTAGAAATTAAATGCAACAGAAACTTCATTAACTTTACATATATATGAAAATTAAACAACACACTCTTGAATGACCAATGAGTCACTGAAGAAATCAGAGCACAAATTAAAAAGCTCTTTGAATCTAATGAAAATGAAGATACAACCTACCAGAACCTTTGGGATATAGCAAAAGTAGTTCTATGTGGAAAATTTGCAGCAATGAGTGCTTACATTAAAAGAATAGAAAAGTTCCAAATAAATAATTTATTGACTTGCCTGAAAGTGTTAAGAAAATGAACAACATAATTCCAAAATACATAGACAAAAAGAAATAATAAAGATCAAGGAAGAAAGTAAGGAATTGGAAACTAAAATAAACACTATAAAGAATTAATGAAATGAAGAGTTGGTTCTTGGAAAAGGTAAAGAAGATTGATAAACCTTTAGCTGACTTAACCAGAAAGAAACGGAGAAGTCCCAAATCAATAAATTTGTAGATGAAAATGGAGTGATTACAATAGATACCAATGAAATAAAGAGAATCATTAAGGACTACTTCAAAAAACTGAATTCCCAAAAAAAGGACAATCTGCAAGTGACATTGATAAATTCTTCAAATTTATGATTCACCAAAATTAAATCGTGATATTATTAATTGTTTAAATAGACCTGTAACAAATAAATGGGAGGTGGACATGGCAATCCACTCCTGAAGCAATCCTGAAACAATCAGCCACTGAAAATCCTGTGAATAGCAGAGAAGCACTGACATAGAGCTGGGCATGGCAGAGTGTCAGGTGGTATTTCATTCTGTTATACATAGAGTTGCTATAAGTCAGACTCAACTCGCCAGCACCTAACAGCAGCAGCATAACAAGTAATGAAATTGAGGCAGTAATAAAGAATTTCAAAAAAAGTAAGCCCAGTTTTAGACAGGTTTACAGCCAAATATTATCAAACCCTTCAAGCAGAATTAATTCCTATTTTCCTTGAATTATTTTACAAAATAGAAAAGGAAGAAATTCTTCCAAGTTCATTCTATGAAGCCAGTATTAGTTTGATATTGAAGTCAAATACTCAACAAAAAAAGAAAAAATGATAGACCAATTTCCTTGGTGAACACAGACACAAAAATTCTCAACAAAATACTTGTGAACAGAATACATCAACATCTAAAGAAGATTATACATAATAAGCAAGTGGGCTTTATCCCACAAATGCAAAGTTAGTTCAATATACACAAATCAATAAATACAACACATCAATAGGCTTAAAGAGAAGAACCATGTGGTCATTTCAATGGATGCAGAAAAAGCCTTTGACAAAGTCCAACAATTCATCATGATAAAAGCCTTGAAGAAATTAGGAACTGAGAGAACATTTCTTAATATCATCAAGGCTATATATGACAAACCCACAGCTAATATTATACTAAATAGGAAAAATTAAAGGCATTCCTTCTTAAATCTGGAACAAGGCAAGGATGTCTGCTCTTGCTACATTAATATAGTTATTGAAGTCCTAGCTAGAGCAATTAGGCATTAGAAACAAATAAAAGGGATAAAATTGGGAAGGAAGACGTTAAATTATCTTTATTTGCAGATGACATGATACTATACTTAAAAGATCCTAAAGTCTCTGTTAGAAAACTTTTAGATCAAATAAATTCTTTCAGGAATGTGGCTGGATATCAAATCAAAATTTAAAAAGGAGTTGCATTCTTATATGCCAATAATAAATAGGAAGAACAAGAAATTAAATTAATAATCCCATTCATAATAGCTGCTAAAAATGAAATATCTAGAAATTGACCTTACTAAAGATCTTAAAGATTTTTTAATCATAAGTTTAAAACACTAAAGGAAGAAACTGAAGATGATATTAGTTAAAATGGAGGAATCTCCTATAAGTTGTGAGAATCAATGTTGTTAAAATGGCTATTCTTCCAAATGCTCTCTACAGATTCAATGCAATTCATATTAAAATCTCAACTAAGTACTTTGCAGAAATTGATAAAACTACCCAAAAATTTATTTGGAAACATGAAAGACCTCGAATAGCCAAAACAACTGTAACTAATAAAATCAGTGTAGGAGTCATCACAATACCCAATTTTAATTTATACCACAGGGCTGTAATAATAAAAACTACTTGGAACTGGCACAAAAATAGACCCAATCTATAGAACAGAAGATACAGATGTAAGTTCATGTACTTATAACCAATTGATCTTCGATAAAGGTCTCAAAGAAATAAAGTGGAAAAAAGGTAGTCTCTTACATAAATGGCAATGGGTAAACTGGATTTCCACATTTAGAAGAATGAAAATCAATTTATCTTTCATCCTGTACTAAAATCAATTCAAAATGGATCAGAGATCTCAATCTAAAACTGATCACTCTGAAACTACTGGAAAAGAAAATAGATAGTGCACTTCAACATATGCATGTAGGCAAGTTCTTTCTTAATTTAACTCCAATAGCCCAGGAAATTGTATCAAGAATTGATAAATGGGATTATATAAAAGTGAAAAGCATCTGCACTGCAAAGGATACAATTAATAGAGTGAATATTGAACCTACAGAATCAGAGAAAATAATTGCAATCTATGTATCCAATAGAGGTATAATATGGAGAATATACAAAGAATTAAAAAAATTAAACACAAAAAACGAACAATCTGATAAAGGGGCAAAGGAGTTGCAAAAAATTTTTGAAAAAAGAGATACAAATGGTCAATAAACATGTGGAAAAAATGTTCAGTTTCCTTAGCTATTAGAGAAATGCAAATCAAAACTGTACTCAGATTTCATCTTACTTAGAATAGCTAACATCAACAAAACAAACAAGTGCCAGTGAGGATGATGGGAAAAAGCTACTCTTTTATACAGTGGTGGGACTGTAAACTTGTACAACCTGTGTGGAAAGCAGTATAGGGGTTACTTTAAAAATTAAAAATTAAACTACCGTTTGATCCTGCAATTCCACTTTTAGGTATATACCCTAAGAAGCTAAATTTTATATCATAGAAATACTTGTACTTCCGTGTTTATTCAGCACTGTTCACAATTACAATGTTATGGAATCAGCCTAGATGTCCTTCAACAGAAGAATGCATCAGTAAACTGCGATACACACACACACACCATGGAATATTACGTGGTCTTGAAGAATGAAATTACTGCATTTGCAGCTAAGAGTGATGATCTTGGAAGTTGGAAAGGTCTTTAGAAGTCATTGTTGATGCAAGGAGGAGAGTTAAATACATTGTGTCAGGAAGCCAACTAATTACTTCAGTTTTTGTCTACATGGGTTTAACACAGTTTAGTTCTTGGCTTTTCCATCCAGAAATTCAATTTTGTCAGCATATCATAACTAAGCAAGCTCAAAAGAAATGACTAGAGTAACCAAACTTCCAGAAGACTGATATACAGACCAAGTACAAGTTTATTAGTTTATAATGAAAAGTAAAATTTCCTATATTTTCTTCCTATAGAAAATTTATTTTAAAAGGCAAATAATCAAGTTACATGATATCATATGATCAAAGAAGTGGAGTTTGTGTCCTATATGTATGGTGACTTGAGGCATTTGTCTCTGCTCTAGAAATGTGTCTTCCAAGGAACTGACTGCTTGAATCCACAACCACTGTGATTCCATTTCATTGGGACCAATGAAATGCCATGAGCAATGTCAAGGAGGCCAGAAATTGCGTGATGTATGTAGGGAATCCTAGTTAGTGTGTGTGATGCTCAAGGACAAGTTGAGAGGAAGAGAGAAAAATGAGACTGAAGAGACAGTCAGTCATGGGATGTGGCGAATAGAAGGAGTGACCAAGGCTGCAAAGAATTTTTAGTGGTATTGAAAGCACTGAGGCTGGAGACCATGAATGAATGCAGCTATTCCAATATCCAGTTGGGTGCTTTTCTACAGCTATCTGGATACCCTTGGACAGAAGATAGGTAATTGATCCAAGGTTGGAAATACATGCAGTGGACAAAAAATGATATGGAGATTTCAGGTGTTGTCAAGAGAGCCCAGAAAGAACGAATATTGGGGAGCTCTGTAAGATAGAAAGGAAAATGAAACCATGAAGGTCAATCAACAGAAAGGGTGGGCAGAGGTCTGCATGAAGTAGAAGACAACTTTGAGTAGCTGTCTCCCTGCAATAGCAGAGCATCTTGAGGACAGGGACCAGATGTTCTTATTCATTGTGTCTCCAGTGCATACAGTGGTGCTTATAAGCACTTGATAACATTGACTAAATGTGCAGATGAAAGAATAAGCAAGCTGCTAGGACTCAGAGCTCTTACCTCCTGTTCTTGAAAATACACAGTAGTTGTCTTTAAAAACTACTTACAGAATAGAAATGCCACATTTACTCATATCTGAATCTTTGTGCCCTGAAAAATAACACTAATTGAGCTGGGTGAGGTGGCACATGCCTGTAATCCCAGTGGCTTGGGAGGCAGAGGCAGGAGGATGGCAAGTTCAAGACCAGAGGCAGTCTGCGTAATTTAGTGAGACCCTGTCTCAAAAAGTTAAAAAAAAAATGGGCTGGGGGTGCAGCTCAGTGGTCTAGCACTTGTAAAGCATGCAAGTGCGAGACCCTGGGTTCAAATCCCAGTATCCCAAAAACAACAACAACAAAAATTTTAATTTTAATTTAAAAATGAATAACCCTTCGTATTTTATGTGTGAACTTTCAAATTTGGCTAGACTCCCCAAACTAATATAAATAACAGCCATCATTTAATTGAATGCCTACTAAGGACCAGATGCTGTGCTGGGGCTTTACCAATAGCTCATTTAATTCTCATAACAATTCTATAAGGCAGATACTATTCTCATTTTGCTGAAGTTAAGACTGGGACTCAGGAGAGGTTAGGAACTTATCCAGAGTCACACAGCAAGTAAGTGAGAGGCAGGATTTAAATCTAGCCATGTGTGGCTCTAGCGTGCTTTCCTTACTGTACAGTACTCCCTCTCCCCAATACATGTCCCAGAAATGGCTTGAGGCTGATTTAGACCTGTCCAATCTAGAAGCCAAAGCAGAAAAATTGACCCTATTTCTCAATCTTCAACCCCCACACTCATGAGGGGTCAATGAAAGTAGTAAAAAGGGTCTACAAGCTACTGCCATTGCTTTTTTATTTTAATAACATTTATTTATGGAAATATTGGGCAAATGAACTAAAAAGTCCAGGTGTTTTGCTTTGGGTTTGAATTATACTGACTCAGAGCATTGTCCTCAGTCATTTCACGTTGATCAAAGTAGACCAGCAGTTAAAGAGATGTGCATTTGATTAATTTTTTAAATGGGAAAATCCTTTGGTAGATTAATTAGAAGGAGAGCCATTTGGTAAAGTGGATCCTTGTGAAATGCTAAGTGCTTTCATATGCTACCATATTTACTCTAAGTCATATGTAGGGGATACATTCTGAGAAATGTAATTTCATCATTGTGCAAACACCATAGAGTGCACTTACACAAACTAAGACAGCTATGTCACTAGGCAATATAAGCTTATGGGATGACTTTTGGTTTTGATTTTGTTTTGTTTTTTTCTCCCTTTATTGGTAAATGATGTTGGTGTACTGAGTAGTACAGCATTGGCATTTCCATTATATGACTATTACATCACTTTTGGTTACATTTTTTTTTCAACTTACAAGGTTTATGGAATCTTTTGACTAATATGTCATAAAATACATATGCATATTTGGGTTATAGTTCTCTATTTTTCCAATATACTCATGAAGTTGCATTATTTACATTGAGACTAGAATCTTATGGGACTATTTTTGTATATATAGTCTGTCATTGACCAAAATGTCATTATGTAGCACATGACTGAAATTGTATTATGTTGTACTAATATTGTAATTAGAATGCCATTTTCCATTTTGTGAATGAGAAAACCTGAGTACTAGAGAGGTCTAATATGTTAACCAAGATCACACAAATGATAATTGGCAGAAGTAGGGTTCAAATTGAGATATTCCAAGTCTTTCCCACTGTTATGTTCTGCAAATTAATTGAGGTCCTATTGCTTGACAAGCACAACAGATTCTAGGATGAGAAAGATGCTATTTATACACTCACAAGACTTACAGTCTAGCAGTACTTATCAAAACTTGTAATGCAGGAGAAAAATAAGTGTGCTTGGGGAGGGGACCTCTGGGACTTCTTGGACCAGACTTTGTCCTGTTTCAAAGAAGTGAGGGGTCCAGAACATGAGGCCACTGTTGGAACCTGGAAGTATCTAGGCTTTTAAGGCAGGTTGGCATTGGCATGCACACTCTCATCCCACACCCCTGGAATAAACCTAAAAGTTTTTCTGAAGCAAAATTCTTACAAATGCAAATTGATGAAGTACAAGCTAAGATCCCATATAGAGTAGACAAAAGAGAAAAAGGATCGAGGTGTGTGGTGGTCAGAAAGATTCTGAGGAAGACGAGTTGGCACGTTGCTGGCTCTATGCCAGTCAAGGTGCCTGCATTCTTTTCTGTTTCTCTAGTAAATGACCTGGTTGTTAAAATTTTAAAAATTAAAAAGCTGTTACCACAAACTCATAGCTTCTTGAATCCTTTACAGCTCTAAGAATCTATGAGTTGTTGTTTCACCCTGTAATCTTTAGAACATGTGAAGTTGACAGATCTTCCTCAGTATTTATAATATGGTTTCTCAAAATATCAGACAACTATTTTCTGAAGTCAATCTTTGGTCTTATAGAAATAATAAGGAACTTCTGATTCAGGATTTTATGGATGTGAAGACCATGGTGCTCAAATGTATAGGCTAACTTAACATTTTGATGCAGTTTTTTGTTTCTGTCTTATGATTGTTGTTCTTTAATAGTGAGGTGTTAAGTGTATTTCAGGTGTTAGTATGTGGCTCCTTATCACACAAAACTTTAGTAACATCTAAGGCTTGCCAAATTTGTTTTGAAAACTTTAGTCAGCTAGGTTATAAAAACAGCCCCCTGGGTTATAAAAACAGCTCTCAAGTCCCCAGTAAAATCCTGCCTTTACTGCATGAGATGAAATGAGCCAAGTGTTTCTTCCTTTTACAAACAAGCCCAAATCAGCAGATGAATTGAAAAGTGAAAAAGGTACAACAAAAATAAAAGAATAATCAAGCCCCTCACTAAAATGCCCACTCCATTCTCAGGGTCCAGACAATCACAAGTCAACATGGGATCTTCACCAAAGACAAAGACACTTAGCTCACAGCAAACCCAGCTGCAGTTAATAACACAAGCAATATAAAGAGCAGGTCTGAATGCACACATGCCGATAAAGAGATTTTTATGATTTCAGTAGAGAAAACTCCACCTTCTAGTCCATTCAGGACCAACAGCAAAGTCAGGCAAGTGGAAAATATGCTGGAAAGAGTGTTAGGACTCTCCAACAAAAACATTCCTTCCCTTGTCATTTTAACTATTTGAGACAGCACTTCTTTGGAGCTGGAAGATGAAAAATCAAAGTCATCATTCACCCTTGGGGAATATTGTTGGGGGATAATCTTACCATCTTCAAGCTTGAGAATATGTGTGGTGTGGGCTGCCAACCTCAAGTCATCTGGTAATGATGCCCGTGGAAGGCATGATTGTTTTCAAATTTAATTCCTGGTTTGAGAGTCCACTCCCTCTATTAACTAAAAGAGAACCAAGTATCCCAATAGAGATGTGTGTGTGTTTCTTGTTTTGTTGCTTTAAAATCTAGCCTCTGTGCATAGAAGTTGTGCTAAGGTTGGAGAAGTCTTTAATTCTATTCCAAAAAGCAAAAATGAAACAAACATTTTTTTAAAAATGAATAAAATGGAGTGCTTGGACACCAGAGCTCAGTATAAACCTTCTTAGATCCAGCCTTTTTGTAAGCTATGGATTTTGTTTCTTTCCTCATGGCTCTCCCTACACTTAGTATCTAGTTCCTGAGCTTCCTTGTCACACTGCAGAAGGAATTGAGCTAGTTGAATCCTATATATTTCAATCACTGTGATAGAACTGCAGTCAGAATTCCTCCTCACTAGTTTTTACGATTATTCTAAAGATCATGGGTTTTCTAATTTTCCCCAAAGAGAACAATTATTATTTCTGTTAAATTGTCTATATGTTGATTGTTATTGTTATTAGGTGCCATGAAGTCAGGTCTAACTCATGTTGTTGTTGTTGTTAGGTGCCGTCGAGTCGAGTCCGACTCATAGCGACCCTATGTACAGCAGAGCGAAACACTTGCCGATTCTGTGCCAGGCAAACCATCTTATTTATGTTTAAGCCCATTGTTGCAGACACTGTGTTAATCCATCTGGTGGAGGGTTTTCCTCTTTTCCGTTGACCTGCCACTCTTCCAAACATGATGTCCTTCTCCAGGGATTGTTCTGTCCTGACTACATGTCCGAAATATGTGAGACGCAGTTTGTCCATTTTTGCTTCCAAGGAGCACTCTGGTTGTACCTCTTCTAGGACAGATCTGTTGGTTCTTTTGGCAGTCCATGGTATATTCAATAGACATCTCCAGCACCACAATTCAAAAGCATCAATTCTTTTTCTGTCTCTCTTGTTCAATGTCCAGCTTTCACAACCATATGATGCCACTGAAAATACCATGGCATGAGTCAG
>VMDO01005158.1:0-39743 GCA_007922755.1 Pedetes capensis
AGATTTTATTGAACCTATTTTATATGCTTTTTAAAATCATAATGTGGCTGTTAGCTCAATTAGTAAAATACAGTGATGATAGGTAAAACTCAAGAGTATAATTGTATTGTATCATCTGTGCAGTATGACCCTTCCCTAAGTATCTTTATATTGCTCCTATACTCTCCAGTTGAGGAAGGGAGGTGAGTAAGTGAGAAGAGAAGCAAAGGTAAATAAACTACTAAGATTCCCTGTCTTTCTCCAATCCATTCTCCCATCTGTGTTCCCTGAAGGAGAGTTTGTGCTGCCTCAGTCCCCAGATGTTGCATGATACCATCTAAAGACAGAGGCCAATGAAAGTCTCAGTAGAAATCTCAGGACAAGGGTAAGAAATGAAGGGGGGAGGCTAAAATAATCTATATAACAAAGGCCAGAGAGATAGTAAAGAATGCAGTGCAGGATAGGGCTGGTGGGAGAGCCTACAAAATACTCAGAAATGCTGAAAGTATAAGCTTTTGGATTTTTTTCTAGACCTGTACATAGATATGAATTGTAGATCTCTTTCAATGTTTTTTGAGCAAGATCATTAAAAATCAAACTTCCTTTTCTATTACCATTTTATTACTACTTGGAGTTCAACTGGTTTTGTGAATATGACTTCATCAATTAACTGAGCCACATAGGCTCAGGATTTATTAGGTACAGGTATCACATGTCAATGACTAATGTAAGTTGAAATACCACTTATACAGTCACTATTACAATAATATATGTAAGATGTACAAGTTACTAGATACAAGTAGAACTGCTATATAAATAAAACTTTTTGTACTAATGGATATGATTAAAAAGGAGCTAAAATTTAGAATTTATTTGGTCATATTAACAGAGTCAAACTTAAATCTACACAGTCACATCCTGCAAAATCACCTATCTGTAGAAAGAGTTGTTTGTGAAGATTTTTATATTTTGGTCCTAATATTATTATGTGATAATTTATGCTTGACTTATAGAAATCAAACAATTTTGGTTGCATTGGTATGACAAATTATTTTAAATGCTTTTGGAGTCATTCTACTTTTGAATGTAATAATTTAGAACTAATTCGTAAAGTTTAATCTGCAAAACCTATAATCTTATCTGCTATTTTAACAGAGTTTTAGTGTGTTACTCAGAAATAACATGAGGAAATAGAAATTGCTTTTGGTGGAAGTTATAATAAAGATAATTGAAGAATAATTTAGAGCTAAGTTGTGTTTATTCTGTACTCAAAATAGGTAGTAAATGGAGAGAAGATATTAGGAAATTGTTATATTCTACCATATATTTGCAGAGTTGTTCAAGTGCTGCTAGATAACAATGGACTGATTCTTGGTCACATTTCTTTTCAAATACATATGTCAGATGTCATATTATTAGACAGGAAAATGAGGAAACAACTCAGAGAGAGCTGTTATAAATATTGTTATTATTTATAGAGGTAAATAGTAGGGATATTTTCAAGGAAATCTTTAGAAACTCTATTAGTTCAAAACTCTATTAAAAGGAAAATAATTTTGATTGGATGAGGTCCATAAATGATCATCAGAAGGAAAAATTGTGTTTTCACCAGGACCCATTCAATAAAGCATCTATTAAGACTGTCAAACATTGAATGAACACTTTGTAGGCAAATCTGTGCTGTGAATATACAAAGCCACACATTTTGTTTGATTTAATCCTCAGTTAACAATATAGTGATTGTAATGGTTCGAGTCTAACTTTTTTTTTAGAAATTACTATCATAGATTAAAATTACAGAGATGTCCTAAACCTCTTAGTTAAGGAAACTATTCAAATATTAAATTGTACAATTAGTACTAAAGCAATCATTGCAAAATGTAGGATGCACTATAAATGCTTATGATTCAATCTATTATGTATATTTTATTGTAAATCTTATAAATTAATTAGATCAAATGGTATACTAAAAGTGAAAACCACTATTTTAAATTATCTATTTTTATATTTCCCTTTGCCTTCAGATGATTCTCATTAGAAGTGAAGAGTTTGTAAAACATAACACTGAATGCAACACTTTTGACACTAGCAGGTTATTTTTTTTTTTTTACAAGCCACACTAAACTTATAGCTATCAGTCAATAGGCCAGTAAGATTGATTTGACTTGGTGTTAAAAATCTTTACCAGGTTCCTATGTATAAAAATATCATCTTCCCTTCCTAGTAAGGCAGACAAACTCTTAGGAATTTTTCTAGACTTTCCTTGACCTTCCTGCATATATTTCTAATTTCATTGTGACTTATATGAAGAAAAATAACAGCTTTAGTATTGTGTGAGATAAATATACAAGTTTTGCTTGTGTAGGTTATTGAGCCACACTAGGTTGTGTACCTACCTTAGTTTCCCACAGCACTGTCAAAAGGGTTTTGAATTTCATTAAACTAGCTCATTATTAAATGCTTGGATTTTACCTGGGCCTCATGGCACATACTTATAAGCCCAGCACTTAGGAGATTGAGGCAGGATGATCGTACACTCAAGACTATGGGCAGCCTGTGCAACTTAGACTCTACTATGGGCAGCCTGTGCAACTTAGACTCTATCTTAAAACAAAACAAAATGCTTGGGTTCTAAGTGGCACAAGAAAATATGTCATAACAGACTTTTAAAAATAATATGTCAAAGCATTAGCTATAATTCTATTTATAAAGAACGTGTTTTTTTCAAGTTTTATGGTTTTGACAATATACAAATTTTGGAGATTCTCAAGAATATTATTATACTTCATGTATATTCTTCTCCAGCCATCTACAGTGTGTGTGTGTGTGTGTGTGTGTGTGTGTGTGTATATATATGTATGTATATATGTATATAAAATATACTCCACTATATTATACATATACATCTATATTATATACACTAAATTATACAATAAAGATATCTTAATGCATGCTGCTTAATTGACTTGGTTTTATTTTAATACAGATCTTATGATCTGATCTGCATAGCCAAACCATTTTCCAAGAGGATTCTAAGAACTGAACACTATACAAAATACCCAAAAAATGAATGCTCCTTGCCAATAGCCTTCCAATGCAGTCTTCCTTTATAGGTGTGTCTAAGAGATACATCTACATTCAGTTCACAACATAGTCAAACCATTACCCACTTCCTAAAACAGTTTATTTGATTTGACTGTCTTCTAACCTGAAATGCCCTCTTCTTCCACATATGCAAAACCTACAGAATATTCAATGCACACCTCATATTTCTTCATATCAGTGAAGCCCAACCTGTCCAAAACCCTTTGGGCTCTCCTCCTCTGGTACCTGTGTGCTATTGTCTGTGTCATTCACTTCACTGTTACCAAGAGAGCCCATGTATTAGGTTATAATACCCAAATTATAAATTCTTACCCAAATTATAAATTCTTTGAAGTCAGGGATCCTAACTCCTATTCCATGATTTCTTTATACTTGTCATAGCTCCAGATTCGGGATTTTGCACAGAGCAGACATGACTTTTTAAATCTAGAAAAATCATAAAAAATTATCTCAACCACATTAGGTAAGAGAACTAGAACTACAGGTTTAAATAAAAGGTTAAAAAAATCAGTGACTGTTGAGTTTAGATTTCTACCCAAGTCCTGAAAAGAGCTTTAATTTTTGTCTTTATAAAATATCATCTAAGACTATCTTTTTCAAACTGTAGCATCTATTAGAACCAACTATGTTGTTGTTGTTGTTAGGTGCTGTCCAGTCGGTATCCAACTCATAGCGACCCTCATAGGGTTTTCAATGGCTGACTGTTTCAGGATTGCCTTGGGAGTGGATTGCCAGGTCCTTCTCCCATTTTTGCGGTGCTGGGAATTGAACTCGGGATGTCAGAGACTGCAGCGCAGTGCTCTACCCACTGAGCTAAATCCCAGCCCCAGAACCAACTATAAGGTCTGTTAAAACAGATTAAGGCTTCTGAAACTCAGTGGTTTTGATATGGGAAATCTGAGGTATAGCCCAACAATGTGCATTTCTAACAAGTTCCCAGGAGTTGCTCAAGTACCTGGTCCATTGACTACTTTTTGAATAGAGTGGCTGTGAGAAAGAGGCTCATAAATAAATGCTATTTCCATAATAAAAGTTTTTCTGCTTTTTCAAATAGAAATTTTGTATTAAATTATTCTTTTCTTAAACATGTATCAATAATTTCTATTATTAATATGCTTTTAATTTGCTTCTACTGATTCAGGTATTATCAAAGTAACAAGTAATTGTGACAACTCCTTTCATTCATTTTTATCAAAATTCTGATTTTTTTGGAAGGGACAATATAACTGCCCAATGGGCAATGAATTGTCCAAATTCAGCATTCTCACACACAAATAAGAACAGAGCTAATTGTAACAACTTTTTGGAAGGCAGATTGGAATAAGGCTTAAAAATATGTACCTATCACTCTACACTCTAACTCTTAATGATTTATCCTGAGAAAAGAATGAAGCAAGTAATCAAAGATGGAAATATTCTGTATCTTGATGTGATGATAGTTGAGCAGGTATGTGAATTTGGCAAAACTCATCAAAGCATAGGCTTAAAATACATTCTTTTTTCTGTAAATTATACTCTGGTAAAGTTAATTTGAATTTTTCTCAAAGGTATCAAAAATTATCTCTTTTTTTTTTAAAGGTACAGTCATAGCATTAGCCACCTAGTATTAACCTATTTCAGAATGAAAGTAGGGATGAGGTTGGGTAGGAAATTCATTTAGAGATGTTTGCTGTGCCCTCTGCAGTTAAGGCCAAAGGTGTGTTTGCGTGTGTCTGTGTGTGTATGTGCACGCATGCGTGGGTGCGTGTGTGTGTGTGTGTGTGTGTGTGTGTGTACTGAGAATCTAGAAAGTAGTCATAGCCACTTTCTTAGTTTAAAGCGCTAGAGAGTACATGATCATTTTAAAGACTCATCTGTTGCAAATTCCCCAGAGAGGCAAAGAATGTCAGAGATTTGATAAGCCTTTCAGAAAGGCCTGGTAGTAGGGAAATCCAGGTTTTCACTTTGTACTCAAACTATTCGCTTGAGTTTCCTATAAGGATTCTGAGCAGGGCTTCAAACCCACAAAATTGGGTTCAGGTTTGGGTGCAGTTCAGTATTTTAAAATTTGGATAAATTGGATTCAGGTTCATTTTGGGTTCAGGTTTAAAATTTTAATCCTATGTGTAAATAGACAATTTTTTTTCCCGACCTTTAAATAGCTAATGATACAAAAAGTGTTAAAAGCTGAACACAGACCCAGTTTTCCACTGGGTTAGGTTAAGGTTTGTGTTCAGGAAAATTTTTAAAGATTCTTGAACTGGGACAGAATCAGGTTTGGTGTTTGGTTCAGTTTGAAGCTCTGCTATCTATACATAGGATTTTTAAAATAAACCCAAACCGAATGAGAGCCCTCTAAATTTTAACTTACTGAATCCATACTTGAAGTGAAACCCAGTTTTTCCCAGGCTTGGAGGCTTGGTTCTGAAGCACTTACAGTTCAGTGACCTGCATCTCTCATGAATTCTCAGCCATACTTTTCTCAGAGAGAGTAGAGCAGGTAAACAGATGAATAGGTCAATAGTTACCCTAATCAGTTTTCTGGGATCACTAACAGACTTGCTATTTCTGTATCATCTTTCTGCCTTGTCACTAGATTGTCACCTCCTCAAGAGTACTTATTCATCTTTCTATCCCCTGGAGCCCTGCTTTGCTCATAATTGCTACTCAGTAATTATGTAACAGGATTGAAATAAGTCCCTACTGTTAAGTTGGTATTATGCAATTTCATTTCAGTCTCTTGGAAAGATAACAATTTAATAATTTGGGAGGATATTGACAAGGATATATTGAAGATATTTCCAACATTAGAATTTAGTTTTAAAGAAAAATTTTAGAATAGCATCTATTTTTCCTAGCTTGTAAATCAAGTTACCTTAATTTTAAAAGTAAAAAACAATGTTCTTCCCTCCTATATTTGAGAACTGCAGAAGAATATAGTTTCTAAAACATTTTCCTAGTTATATATTTTTGTTAGGCACAGTGATCTTAAGGCTGAAGCTTAGCCACAGGCTGTGTTAAAGATACATGAGGCAGAATATAAAATGGCTAGAATATATCTTGTTACACCATATTGTAAAAGTAAGATTAGGTGCTTTTCCTTGATCTAAACACATAGTCTGATTGGAAAAATGCATTTAGGTCATTTCTTTCTTTCTTTTTTCTTTTTTTCTTTTTTTTTTTTTTGGTACTGGGCATTGAACCCAGGGCCTCATGCCTGCATGCTCTGCAAGTGCTGGACCACTGAGCTGCACCCCCAGCCCATTTTTTAATTTTAATTTTAATTAATTAATTAATTTATTTTTTGAGACAGGGTCTCGCTAAATTAAGCAGACTGCCTTTGGTCTTGAATTTGGGACCCTCCTGCCTGTGCATCCGAGCCGCTGGGATTACAGGCATGCACTACCGCGCCTGGTGGAGGTCATTTCTTTAAAATAACAGAGATATAGGTTTTTATCATTGCGGAAACTAAAATTATCCAGAAAATACCTACATGTGTGAGAATTTGCTGGGGTTTTTGATGGTTAGTTCAGTAGAACAGGAGCCATTAGATCTAAGAGTAAGATAATATGGCAGGTATATCCAAAGCCCCAACAGAGAGGTGTCTATAGGGAAAAAGAAATCTGCTGCCTCTACTGATTTGAGCTTCTAGTTAATTCCATATAAAATCTAAACCCTGTTCATCATATATCTTTTATTGAAAACTTAATTACCTTTATCAGTTTTCTACTTTGTACCTCTCTGATTCTTTTCAGTCACGGAAGCATTTGTAAATCCCTTGGTTGTTTTTTATGATGAAGTGGTTTTCACCCAGTTAAGACAGCTAAGAACATCTCATGGAACCCAAATCTATGAGGTAGGTACCATGACAGAGATGATGTGACTTGCTCAAGGCCATTCTGCGATGGTATCAGAGTGAAATTTCAACTCAAGTCTGACTGACTTCACAGCCTAAGCATATTTGTACCATATCACAAATTTAGACAATTGTACATAATTTTTTATTTTTCCTCTTTATTTCTGACTATCCTTTCCCTTGCCCATGTCCAAATCCAGGACAAATTTCTTTAATTGAAGTTGGTTTTAATCAGCTATTAAACTTTCCCTCGATAGAGTTATTTCTGCAGGCGAAATCAGTGAACTGTGCCATTTGTCTACCATGGTTGTCTCATGTCAAACATCACCATCTCAGCAGAGGCTTTTCCTGACTATCCTACTACTGTTACCCAGTCATGCTATGTAACAACTACTTGTTTCGTTTTCTTTAAAACATTTTCACTCTCTCAACTTATTTGTTTGTATGCTTCCTGTCTGTCTTTCTCTAATAGAATATAAGCTACTTCAGGAAAACACTCTCATCTATTTATTCCACTTTTCTCCTGGCGTTTATGTACTGGGCATGGAATCAAGCTCACTAGATTCTGGTTGAATGAATAATCACTAGGTATTAAACACTTGTCAAACAATTAGCAGGGGGACAACATCATTCTCATACTTGGCTAGAGTTCTCCTGGTAAGCAGTATGTTTTTGCTTCAAGTCACTACTTTTGTATTCAGTTTTTCAAATGAGTTTCAGTGCAACAAAGCTGGAAATTATTGCCAGTTATGTGCTTACTTCCCTCTAGAAAATTGTATCAATAGGTTAAAAGAACAAAAATAATACTCTTTTTATTACATATGTGCAGTTTGTTTCAAAGTCTTTGAAATGGTTTTCTATGTGTATTGAGAAGATACCATACTTTGTTCAATTGTTCATTTCATCCTTTGAAGGCATTCACTATTTCAGAAAGTGGAAATTGCTAAGAAATCAGAATCCAAAAATCATCTTTAAGGTTACACTTCTCATAAACAAAAGTCATTCACATAGAGCTTGGTTATCCACGACTTTTTCTCATTTCTTCTACATCAAGATGTATGGTTTTCATTTTTTTCCTGTTGGTAAGTATTTATAGATAATTTAATAAATAATACTAGAACAACAAATTAAAAAGTTCAGTCTATTTTAAATGACTTATTATGGTAACTGAGAAAATGGTCAGCATTAAATATCATGGATGAATAACTGTTTCCTGATAAATGACTTATGTTTTATACTATCTTTAGTAACAATACTCTCTGTGAACTAAATAAAACAAGAAAACAACAAGAGGCCACATAGTAGTCGAGATCATAAACTGTGTTGTAAAATTCTCCTAACTGAAAAATGGTTTAAGGCAGAAATAAACCCACAGTTCATATTTTTCAACATATTAGAGCTTATGATAGTAAACACACACATTTAAACATATTTGCATTATATATATGTATATATATACATATTTATATATATTTCTCCTAGTCTTTAAAAGGTATTTAAAATAGCTTTCAATAATATAATTTGTTATTGATTAAATTGCTTCTTAGAAACAACTGTTAGCTATTTTCTGCATTTTACCATGAGGAAAGTAGGGATTGAAGACATTATGTGATGTACCCAAGACTGATACTTTATAAGAGATAGAGTTGGGCCTTGAATTTTGGTTATTTTACTTATGTTTCTCTACCTAAAAATAATGTGAACAAAATAGAAAATAATACACAAAATTCTAAGATAAAAATTTACATAAACATAAAATCAATATATTTCTATTCAAGGTTTAGTTGAAGGCAGCATAATCTACTCTATTTAATTAGTGGAAAATATTTTGGGATATCAGCAAGCTTACAGAATTACTAGAAAGACCAATATGCCAGGCTTGGATGCCACCAAAGTAGTTATAGTGCATCATAGCTACATATTGTTTCGTGGAAATTCACATGTTCCGCCTACCTGCACATCAACATTTATGGGACCAGAAGCTACAGAAGTACCATGGTCCCACAACTCTCCTTTATTCCTCAGTCATTCACTCTATCTCCATAATTCTTAATGGGTAAAATCTAGTAAGTTTGTTGCAGGGTTGCTGAATGCATTTTTCAGGGCATGTATCTGCTATGGGCTATGGTTTAGCTCACTTGGTAGAGTGCAACTCTGCACTCTCTCAGGACACGGATTCGATCCCCAGCACCTTAAAATGAGAGAAGGATATGGCAATCCACTCTGGAAGCAATCTCAAAATAATTAACTATTGAAAACTCTATAGGGATCACTCTGAGTTGGACCTGACTCAAGGGCATCTAACAACAACGATGTATCACTATAGTACTGCTTCTTGTTGTTGTCATTGTTAGGTGCCATCAAGTTGGGTCCAACTCATGGTGACTCTATGCAGAACAGAATGAAATACTCCTGGATTCTGTGCCAGGCACACGATCTTATTTATGTTTAATCCCATTGTTGCACCCACTGTGTCAATCCATCTAGTTGAGGGTTTTCCTTGTCTTCATGGACCTGCCACTCTCCTAAACATGATATTCTTCTCCAGAGATTGGTTCCTCCTGACAACATGTCAAAAATATATAAGATGCAGTCTAGCCATCCTTGTTTCCAGGGAGCACTCTGGTTGCACTTCTTCTAGGACAGATCTGTTGGTTCTTTTGGCAGTCCATGTTATATTCAATATTTGTTTCCACCACCATATTTCAAAAGCATCAGTTCTTCTCCTCTCTTATTCAATGTCCAGCTTTTACAACTATATGATGCCACTGAAAATACCATGGCCTGAGTCAGGGACACCTTCTTCTTCAATGTGACATCTTTACTTTTCAACACTTTAAAGAGGACTTTTCCAATAGCTTTTCTGAATGCAATGTGTCTTTTGATTTCTTGACTGCTGCTTCCATGGGTGTTGATTATAGAAACAAGTAAAGCAAAATCTTGGACAACTTCAACCTTTGCTCCATTTATCATGAAGTTGCTTACCAATCCAGTTGCAAGGATTTTTGTTTTGTTGATGGTGAGATGCAATTCATACTGGAGGCTGTGTTTGTTGATCTTCATCAGTAAATGTCTCAAATCCTCTTCACATTCAGCAAGCAGAGTTGTATCATTTGCATAACGCAGGTTAATGATTCTCCCTTCAGTCATAATGTCACATTCTTCTTCATAAAGCCCAACTTCTTGGATTATTTGCTCAGCATAGAAATTGAAGAGGTGTGGTGAAAGGACACAGCCCTGCCGCACACTTTTCTCAACCTTAAACTAGGCAATGTTTCCTTGTTCTGTTCAAATGACTGCCTCCTGATCCATGTATAGATTCCTCATGAGTACAATTAAGTGCTCTGTTATTCTCATTCTTTGCAATATTATCCATAATTTCTTATGGTCCACACAGTAAAATGCCTCTGCATAGTCAATAAAAATAAATAGACATCTTCCTGGTATTCTATGCTTTCAGCCAATATCCATCTGACATCAGAAATGAGGTCCCTGGCTCCATGCCTTCGTTTTGTTGTTGTTGTTGTTGTTGGAAATTTTTAATGTACACCTTAATGTGATTCATTCTGACATGCTTTTCATGTCAGAATATCATGCTTTTTTGTGACATTTCCATATATGCATTTTGTTGTACATTATTCATTTGGTTCCCCCTTACCCTCTTGTATGCTTCCTCCCCTTTCCCACCCCCCCATCAAAGACTTCTCTACCATTTACTTTTCTTTTTATGGTAATATTTTTCTGTATATCCTTGGGTTCCCATTCTGTTTAAGATAGAAATTTTCCTGCAGTGAACTTTCTTTTTACCTTGTCAGAACTATTATATGCATTTTCTATACCATCTATAATAATACCATTCTTAGCTTTTTTATTTTTATTATTATCGACCTTTGTATAGGATTTTTTCCTTCTTATAATTTTGATTTAGCTCCCACATATGAGTGAGAACATGAGGTATTTCTCTTTCTGAGCTTGTGTTCGTTCACTTGAAATAATTTTCTCCAATTCCATCCATTTTGCTGCGAACGGCCTTATTTCATTTTTTTAATTGCTGAGTAGTATTCCATTGTGTATATGTACCATAGTTTTTTTATCCATTCTTCTGTTGAAGGGCATTTTGGTTGATTCTATATCCTTACTATTGTGAAAAGTGCTTCATTGAACATGGGGATGCAGGTGTCTCTGTGATATGATGACACATCTCCCTTTTGGTAAATTCTCAATAATGTTATAGCTGGGTCATACAGTAGATCTATTTTCAGTTTTTTAAGATACCTCTATATTGATTTCCAACATGCCTTCTTCTGAACCCAGCTTGATTTCCTGCCAGTTCCCTATCTATATATTGCTGTAGTTGCTTTTGAATGATTTTTGGCAAAATTTTGCTTGAGTGTGATATTATTGATATAGTTTGTTTCCACATTTGAATGGACCCCTTTATTGATAATAGGCACAAATATGGATCTCTTCCAGTCTGTTGGCCAGGTAGCTCTTTTCCAAGTCTCTTGACTCTTAACATAAACAAGTGAACACCTCAAGTGCTACCTCAAGTGTTTATTGAAACATCTCAGTTGGTATTCTGTCAAGTGGGGCCTTGTGTTTTGCCAGTTTCTTCAAGGCAACTTCCACTTTTTCTTTCAGTACTATTGGCTCCTGATCATATGCAACCTGTTGAAATGGTTGGTCATCCACCAATCCTTTTTGACAGAATGACTCTGTGTATTCCTCTATCTTCTTTTGATGTTTCCTGAACCATTTAATATTTTCCCTGTAGAATTTTTCACTATTTCCACCTGACACTTGAATTTTTTCTTCAATTTCTTAAGCTTCAGAAAGACAGAACATGTTTTTCTCTTTTGGTTTTCTTTCTTTCTTTCTTTCTTTCTTTTTTTTTTTTTTTTTTTTTTTTTTTTTTTTTTTTTTTTTTTTTTTTTTTTTTTTTTTTTTTTTTTTTTTTGTGGTACTGGGGGTTGAACCCAGGGCCTCGCGCTTGCATGCTCTGCAAGTGCTGGACCACTGAGCTGCACCCTCAGCCCATTTTCTTACTTTTTGAGACAGGGTCTCGCTAAGTTACGTAGACGGCCTCTGGTCTCGAACTTGCGATCCTCCTGCCTCTGCCTCCCAAGCCACTGGGATTACAGGCATGCGCCACCGCGCCCACCTCCTCTTTTGGTTTTTTATCTTCACTTCTCTTTGCACATATCATTATAATATTTGTTTTTGTCTTCACAAGCTACTCTTTGAAATCTTCTGTTTAGTTCTTTAACTTCATTATGTTTTCCTTTTACTTTAGCTGCTCATTGTCCAAGGGCAAATTTCAGGGTCTCTTTTCACATGTCTTTTTGTCTTTTTTTTCCTTGTTTTTAAATAAACTTTTGCTTTCCTTATGATTGATATCTTTGATGTCATGCCACATCTCATCTGATCTTCTATCATTAGTGTCTAATGCATTAAACCTGTTCTTAAGGTGGTCTCTGAACTCAGGTGGGATATACTCAAGGTCATACCTTGGCTCTTGTACACTTGTTCTAATTTTCTTCATTTTCCATTTGAATTCGCATATGAGAAGTTGATAGTCTGATCCACAATCAGCACCTGGTCTCATTCTGACATTTGATATTGAGATTTTCCATCATCTCTTTCCACAAATGTAGTCAATTTTGTTCTTGTATGTTCCATCTGGAGAATTCCATGTGTATATTCACCATTTATGTTGGCAAAAAAAGTATTTGCAATGAAAAGGTCACTGGTCTGACAAAATTCTTTCATGTGATCTCCAGCATCATTTCTGTCACCAAAACCACATTTCCCAAATACTAAGCCTTCTTTGTTTCAAACTTTTTCCATTCCAGTCACCAGTAATTATCAGTACATTTTGATTGCATGTTTAGTCTATTTCAGATTGCAGGACAAGGTAAAAATCTTCCCTATTTTCCTTTGTGGCCTTAGTGGTGGGCGTGTAAATTTGAATAATCATCATATTAACTGGCCTTCCTTGTGGACATATGAATTTATTATTCTATCACTGACAGCATTGTACTCCATGGCAGATCTTGAGATGTCTTTTCTGATGATGAATGCGGGTTTAGTTCAGTTGTTAGAGTGCTTCTCTGCACTCTCTCAGAACCTGGGTTTGATCCCTAGCATTACAAAATGGGAGAAGGACCTGGCAGCCCACTCCTGATACAATCCCCAGACAATTAGACATCAAAAGTCCCCATAAGGGAAAATGAGTTGGACCCAACTCAACAGCACATAACAACAACTTTTTAGTATGGCACTATAATATAAAACATCAAAATTCAATGCCTTAAAACAATATCCATTCATTTTTGCTCATTTTAAATTAGATCTGATGATCTAGACTGAGCTTGTTTGTGTGGCTTTGCTTAAAGCTATACATCTGGCTGTATTTAGCTCTTTGATGTGGGTCACAGACCTTCTCTACCTTGTTGTATTCATTCTAGGGTCTAGACTGAAAGGTAGCATCATTCATGAGAAGCACTCTTCATGGTGATGTCAGAGCACCAAATTCTCCTTCACTCTTGTTCCATTTCTTTGACTGATACAAGTCACCTGGCCACATCCAAAGTTAAGGTGGGGAATACATTTCACCTCTAATGAGAAGGATTGCAAAGTTACATGGCAAAGAGAATGAAGGGATGACTTAGAATAATACTTAAGTCTGTCATACCAGCAAACACTGTCTTGGGATTCTGTTCATGAAAAATTGAGGCACAACTGGAAAGCTATCAAAATGGACACAGAGCCAGGTGAAAAGGCACATACCTGTAATCTCAGTGACTCAGGAGGTGGAGGCAGGAGGATCACAAGTTTGAGGGTAGAGGCAGGCTGCACAACTTCATGAGACTCTGTCTTAAAATAAAAAGTGAAAACTGGGCTAGGGGTGCATCTTAGTAATAGAACCCTTGCAAAGCATGTGTGAGGCCTGAGGTTCAACCCCCCTCCCAGTACCAAAAAATAAAAAGTAGAGACATAATTGTCCAACAATTTTTAGGATAAGATAGGAAATATACCACATACACTTAATGTAATGGAGAAGTAAGAACTAGTAGGTTCAGCATAACGTCTCTGAAAGTATTTATATACTGCCTCAACCATATGTGTTTGCACAATAGATGGCATCATAAGTATAGATTGAGTATCCTTTATCCAAAATGCTTGGAACAAGAAGTGTGTGAGATTTAAGAATTTTTTATATTTTGAACTCTAGGCACATATACAATGAGATATTTTGGAGAGAAGACCCAAGTCCTAGCATAAAATTCCTTTATGTTTCATAAACACCCTATACAAATGTTTGAACTAATTTTATGCAATATTTTTATTTCACCTGTGTGAAATTTTCAACCTATAGTATTATATGTGTACTCAAAAATTTTCAGATTTTGGAACATTTTAGATTTTAGATTTTCAGATTTGGTATACCAAATCTGTGTAAGAGTGTATAAAGCAAGTTTACAAGCTTGCACATTTGAAGAGAAACAAGAGACTTGTAAAATTGACAGATTCAGAACTGATTTCTAAAAGATTTAAAACTGAAGGAAGTTTATCTTTCCATACATTTTAATAAATCGTCTATTATGTAGTAGTATACGTGGTTATGAGGCAATGTGCCTAAGAATAAGGAGGAAGCACTGATTTACTTTCTGCTGGTACCTCTTATTCATACATAAGAGTTGCATTTTCTGTTATTCTAGTGTATTTTTTACTTTTGTTATGCTTGTTTTATGATTACTTTAAACCATTTAAAATATTTTAAGTGCTTAAAACATTTTATGTTGTTATTTTAAACTAATTCTATAAAGCAAATCATATAAAAATGTTAACTGCCTTAATAGTCAAGAGATTAAAATTCTCCCCCAAAAGCAAAAAATACCCCTAATTTTATACTGAATATTAATAGAATAAAATATTTTTATAAGGAAATCCCCTGTTAAATGGTTATCAGCAATGTGCAGGATGCCATTCCATGAAGAAATATAAACAACCCAATTATCAGAATCAGCAAAGGTTACTTGAATTTTCATTTTTATGCTAGTTTTACTTTTCTAATACAATTTGCAAACAATACCTTATGGTTAAAATTTTAGAATGTATTTATCCATGATTCATTTAAAAGCACCTAGATCTTACTGTGTGTACATATACCATGCTTGTTCAGGTAAGCAGTGGGGAGTCCTGAGGGATTTTCAACAGGGAAATCATACAGTTAGATTTACAGTCTCCCTAGGTTGCTTAATAGACAAATGAGAGAATTTTTCTATTAATGTTTTCAAAACCACTTGATTTTATGTTTAATAATTAGTAAACTTTATTTTTAGAGTACTCTTATCTTAATAACAGAACTGAGTGGAAAGTACACAGTTGCCATCTATCCTGTGTACACACACACCCATGACCTTCCCCACAATCAATATCTTGCACCAAAGAGGTTCATTTGTCGAATCAGTAATCTTACTTTTACACATCAATAAAGTCCATAATTTATATTAGGGCTAGCTCTTAATGTTGTATATTCTATGGGATTTGACAAATGTGAAATGATACAATAAGTGCCCACAACTGTGGTATTATACAGAATACTATCACTGCTCTAGAATTCCTTTATGCTCTGCTTATTCATCTCTTCTATCTTAGGAACCCTTAGGAAATATGAACTTTTTGACTGTCATAATTGTTTGGCCCTTCCCAAAATGTCATATATTTCAGGTTGTATAGTATTTAGTCTTATCAGATTTGCTCCTTTCATTTAGTAGGAAGCATGCAAATTTCCTTCCTGTGTTTTTATGTCTTGATAGCTCTTTCCTCTTTAATGCTGATTAATAGTTCATCATCTGTATATTAGCACAGTTTATCCCTTCACTTACCAAAGGACATCTTGGTTGCTTCCAAAGTTTAATAATTATGAATAAAGCTACTATAAACATTTATGTGCAAGGCTTTGTGCAGATATATGTTTTCAATTAATTTGGGTAAATAACTAAGAAGTGAGATTGCTAGATCATATGGCAAGTGTATTTAGTTTAGTTGAAAAAAAATTACTGAATGTTTTCCAAAGTACTGTGCTATTTTTCATATCTTCCAGAAATGTATGAGAGTTCCTGTTTCTCTGCTTCATTCCCTGCCTTTGGTGTTGTCAGTTTGGTTATTCTGATTTTAGTTCTGGAGTGATATCTCCTTGTTGTCTTAACATATATTGAACACTTTCTCATGTGGTTACTCGCCATCTCTGTATCTTCTTTGATGAAGTATTTATTTTAGGTCTCTTGCCAATTTTAAATTGAGCTGTTTCCTTATCATTGAGTTTTAAGACTTCATTGTATATTTTGGATATCTGATCTTTACAAGATGTGCCTTGATCAAATGTTTTGCCCCATTCTGTGATTTGTCTTCTCATTACTTTGACAATGTCTCTTTTAATTGCAAAGAAGACCAGCTATGTCCTTCACTTTTTTCATAGATTGTGCATTTGTTACATCAAAAATCATCACCATACCCAATTGACCTAATTTTCTGTTATGTTCAAATAGTTTTATAGGTTTGCATTTTACCGTTAGAGCTATGAATCCATTTTGAGTTCATTTTCGTGAAGCATGTAGGACTGTGTGAAGGTGTATTTTTTGTATGTGGGTGTCCAATTGTTCTAGTGCCATTTGTCAAAAAGACTCTTTGTTGTACTGTCTTTGCTCCTTTGTCAAAGATCAGTAGACTATATGTATGTGGAACTATTTCTGGGCTCTTTATTATGCTCTATTGGTCTGTTTATTGTTTCCCCAATACTACATTTTGGTTACTATAACTTTACAGTAAGTCCTTAGGCATTGTCATGCCTCCAACTTCATCTTCTCTTCAATAGTGTGCTATTTTAGTCGTTTGCCTATCCAAATGAACTTTAGAATCATTTTTGTTTTTGATATCCACAAAATTACTTTCTGAGAATTTGATTGGGATTGCATTTAATCTACATATCAGGTTAGGAGAAACTGAAATCTTGACAATATTGAGTCTTCCTAATCATGAGCATGGAATAACTCCCCACTTATTTACTTCTTTAATTTCTTTATTCAGAGTTTTATAGTTTATCTCTCATACATATTATTTGATATGACTTATATGTATTTCATTTGAGAGAGTGCTAATGTAAACTTTAATGTGTTATTAATTTCAAATTCCACTTATTCATTACTGGCATATAGGAAAGTAATTAACTTTTATATATCAAATATGAATCTAACAACCTTGTTTTAATAACTTATTAATTCCAGTGAGGTTTTTTTCAATTATTTTGTATTTTCTACATAGACAGTCATGCTATCTGTTAACAAAGACAGTTTTATCTCTTTCTTCCCAATCCATATATTTTACTTCCTTTTTTGGCTTATTGCATTTGCTAAGACTTCCAATATGTATTGAAAACCAGTTGGTGATCCCAGAGACTCAGGAGGCAGAGGCAGAAGGATGGCAAGTTTGAGACCAGAGGTAGTCTGTGTAATTTAGGAGACCTTGTCTCATAAAGTAAAAAAGTGGGCTAAAGGTGCAGCTCAGTGGTTCAGCACTTGCAAAGATGCAAGCACGAGGCTCTCTAGGTTCAAACCCCAGTACCATTAAAAAAAAAAAAAGAAAAAGAAAAAAGAAAAGAAAACCAGTGGTGAGATGGGATATCTTTGCCTTGTTCTTGTTCTTAGGAGGGCGAAGTTTCTCACCATTAAGCAAGATGTTGTTGTTGTTGTTAGGTGCCGTCAAGTCGGTATCCAACTCATAGTGACCCTCTGTACAACAGGGGAAACACTATTGTCAGTGCTTCTCTGATGTTCATAGGGTTTTCAATGGCAGATTGATTTTTGGGAGGGGGTTGCCAGGTCCTTCTCCCAAGCCTACAGCTTCTGGTGTTCCCAGGAGGCCTCCCATCCAGGTACTAACCAGGCCTGACCCTGCTTAGCTTCTGAGATCTGATGGGATCGGATGCCACAGGGCTACCGCTGCAGGCTCAAGCAAGATGTTAGTCACATGATTTTACAGAACTTTTTAAAATCGATTTGATAAAGTCCCCCTTCCAGACCTAATTTTTCTGAGAGTTTTTAGTAATATGTGGGTGTTACACTTTGTCAAATGCCTATTGTGCCTCCTTTGTTACAATCATGTGATTTTTCTTCCTTCACCTGTTGATATGATGAAGTACATTATTGATTTTTCCAAAGTAGCAGCACATTCACATACTTGGGATAAATCCCATTTGTTCTAGGCATATAATTCTTTTTCATATAATGATGTAGTTTTCAAATTGCATTGCTAATATTTTCTGAAGATTTTTGCATCTCTGTTCATGAGAGATATTGTTCTATAGTTTTCTTGTAATGTCTTTGTATGGTTATGGTTTTAAAATATTGCTGGCTTCATAGAATTAGTTAGGAAGTCTTCCTTCTGCTTCCATACTCTAGAAGAGCCTGTAAAGGACTGGTATAGTATTTTTTCCTAAATTTTTAGTAGGCTCACCACGTGGGTATGTTGCTTCCTGTTTAAGGATGTTATTAATTATTGATATAAATATTAATTCTTAATTAATGGTAGTAGGCCTAGTCAGAGTTTCCATTGTTTCTTGTGTGCCTTTAATATGTTGTGTCTTCAAAGAATTGATCCATTTCATCTGTTACCAATTTCATAGATTTGTTCATGTATTCCTTTATACTCTTTTCTGTCCATGAGATCTATGAGATGTCTATGCTTTCATGTATACTAGTAATTTGTGTCTTTTCTCTTTTTATTCTCAGTGAGCTTGGCTAAGAAGTTTCATAGGAAATTTCTAGAAGAATTTGTGTTCAATTGTTTTAGAAACTTCTTGCTAGATATATCATTAAAGATGACCTGCTCTGCTTTCTTGTTGCTGTTGTTAGGTGCCGTGGAGTCCATAGCCGATTCATAGCAACCCTACAGACAACAGGGGAAACACTATTGTCAGTGCTTCTCTGCTGTTCATAGGGTTTTCAATAGCAGATTGATTTTTGGGAGTGGGTTGCCAGGTCTCTCTCCCAAGCCTACAGCAGCTGGTGTTCCCAGGAGGTCTCCCTTCCAAGTACTAACCAGGCCCGACCCTGCTTAGCTTCTGAGACTTGAGGGGATCGGATGCCACAGGGCTAGGACTGCAGGCTTGTTAGGTGCTGTCAAGTCGTGTCTGACTCATAGCAACCCGCATAGGGTTTTTGATGGCTGATTTTTTCGGGATTTCCTTGGGAGTGGATTGCCACTTCCTTCTCCTATTTTTACAGAACCCATTATTTATAAATGTTGGTGAGGGACAGAGTAATAAGGCTTTGTTATTTCCATTATGCAACTATATCATCGCTTTTGGTTACACTTTCATCAACTAATACTTTTCACAGAAACTTTTGATTGATATATAGTAAAAAATTCATATGCATTTTCGAATTATATTCCCTCCTCCTGTGTATTTGTACTGTTGCATTATCTATTTTGAGATTATTCTCTCCCTCTTTATGCTTCTACACTATTTCCCTTCCTTTTCCCCCTTTCTTCAACCTCCACCCCTTTCCCACTAGCCTCCTCTCCACTTTTTTGTACTATTTCATTTCTCCTTCTTAGATAAGCCTAATTGATCATTTATACAACTTGGTGGGCTCATTTTCCCACATTTTATCTGACAGTGTTTTTCTGCAATTCATAGGGTTTTCAAAGGATAATTGTGGGCTGCTAGGTCCCATTCCCTAGTCTGTCTTACTCTGAAAGCTCAGCTGAAACCTGTCCACCATGAATGACCCTGCTGGTATTTGTAACACCAGTAGCATGGCTATCAGCATCATAGCAATACACAAACCCCCACAGTACAGCAAACTGACAGACATGTGGGAGAGATTTTATATATATATATATATATATATATATATATATATATATATACATATACACACATATATATGTAATTTTTCTTTTTTTTTCTTTCTGTAAGTTAGATTTAGCTCCCACATATGAATGAGAACATATGGTATTTCTTTTTAGGGGCCTGGGTTCATTTGCTTAAGATGATATTCTCCAGTTTTATCCATTTTGCTGCAAATGACATTATCTCGTTCATTTTTATTGCTGAGTAATATTCCATTGTGTGCATATATATATATATATATATATATATATATATATATATATATAATCTCACAAATTTTTATCCATTCCTCTGTTAATAGGCATCTTAATTGGTCCTATATCCTTGCAATTGTAAAAAGTACTGCATTAAATATGGAAATGCAGGTATGCTGGTGGTATGATGACTTATCTTCCATCGGGTATAGGGGTGGTATAGCTGCATCATGTGGCAGTTCTATTTTTAGTTTTCTAAGGTATCTCCATGTTGATTTCCAAAGTGGCTGAACTGATTTACAGTCTAACCAGCAGTATAAAAGTCCTTTTTCTCCACATCCTTGCCAGCATTTGTTATTATTTCTTTTCTTAATTTTGGCCATTCTTACTAGAGTGGGATCTCAGTGTTGTTTTTATTTGCATTTTCCTAATTGCTAGAGATATTGAACACTTCTTTTGTGTGTTCCTTGGTCCTTTGAACTTCTTCATTTGAGAACTGTCCATTCATTTTCTTTGTCCCCTATGTATTGGGTTATTTGTTGCCTGACTTCTTTTGTCCATCTAATGTTATAATAAATAAGGGAAATAATTTTAGAAAGACTTAGTTTCCTCACCTATAAAATGAGAATAATAATTATAACTTAACAGATTACTGTGAAGATGTAAGACAAGACACATATGAACTGCTAAGATGGTTTCTGACACATAGTAAGCACTTCTAAACACTGTAGTTTGTGTGCTTATATTTATTAGTATCATTTCACTTATTCATCCATTAAAATTTGACAAATATTGATTATATCCCTTCAATATTATAATTACCATGTTAGCTGCTTTTTAATATCTTGTGCTGCTGAGTTAGGTTAAAGTACAATTCTATCTTTTTCGATCCTGGTCCTAAAAACACCAATTCTACTGCCACACTACTAAATTTAGGAATATGTCAATTTATGTTTATAAAATGGACTTACTATGAGTAATTAACCTCTTTGTTGTGCTATGGGGGCTTGCATGTTGATGTGATGATGAAAGCTATGTCACTGATATTTCATATACCAGAAAGGCTAACCATGGTGTGCAGGTTTTAGCTGAGTTTCCAGACTAAGACAGACTAGGGAGAAGGACCCAGCAGCCCACTTCAGAAACAATTAGCCATCGAAAACCCTATGAATACCAGAGAAGCAATGTCAGATATAGTGCCAGAAAATAAGCCATCTGCAGTCTAGAAAGCATTCAAGAAATGACTGGGAAAGAGTTGCCTTCTCAAAGTAGAATTGATCAAAATGCCAAAAATGGAGTAAAAGCCCCAGGAACCTCTATTTGCTGATGTGGCTTGACTTAAAATGAGACGAAACATGGTGACTGCAGCAATGGGCTCAACCATAAGAAGATCCTGTTCTTGGCACAGCATTGGGTAGTGCTTTGCTCTGTTGTACATCAAGTTTCTATGAGTCAGTTATGACTTGGTGGCACCCAACAGCAAAAACATGGGTAACTAATTTGGAACTGGGGCTTATAAACAAACTTACTTTTTTGGGGGTGGTGGTGGGCAGTTTGAGACAGTGTCTCATTATGTAACCTAGGCTAATCCCTAACCTCTCCTGCCTTGGCCTCCCACATGCTGGGATTAAAGGTGCGTACCACCATGCCCAGCAAATAGTATATATTATATTATTTTGTATTATAGTATACTATATTTATTATATTAATTATATCAGTTTATCTTTTCATTGCTTTTTTCTTTTTCTTTTTCTTTTTTTTTGGCAGTACTTGTTTGAAACCATGCACATACTTGTTTGAAGCCTTGCACATACTTTGCAAGGACTCTATCACTGGGCTGTACCCCCACCCCATTTTTAATTTTTTTTTTTTATTTTGAGACACAATCTAAATTACACAGTTGCCTCTGGCCTGGGACTTGTGCTCTTCCTGTTTCAGCCTTCCAAGCCGCTGTGATCAGAGGCAGACATGAGCCACCACATCCAGCTATATCAGTTTATTTTGGTGGGAAAAGTGTGTGCTTTGAACCCTGGCTAACTTGGTTTTTACTCTTATTCTTAGCATTACTAGTTCTTGACACAGAGACTTGGATTATTACATAACATCTCTGAGACTTGCTTTCCTCAGCCTTCCAGACCACATACCAATTCCTGAGAGTGGCTCTGAGACTTAAATAACATGGTGTTACCTAACTTAGATGTAATGCTGCATTAGCTCTTAATAAATGGTGGTTATTATTTTCAATGAAGTAAAATACAGCACAAGTTTTCATCTGAAGATGACATTTCTATATTTTAAATTTTCCCATAGTCTCATTTTAACACTTCTAACTTTTAAATAATTTTTGTTGAAGAAATTGCATATTAGCACAGTCTACCACACAATCCTAGTTTTTTTCAGATGAAGACCTTATAAAAATATTAAAGAAAATTTTAAATGGAAATCAGATGTTAAAAGTTTAATTAGAAAAATTCATCTCTTATACATGGGCCAATGCAGACTGTAGCAAGCTGCTTAATTGTTGATTCTAAGGCTATTTTTACATTGTCAACATTCTATTTAGTAATCATGGAGGAAATAGCATCAAAAGCAGACAAAGAAAAATGTTTCACTTTCCTGCAGCTGATTCCTGTGATTGCCTGACGTTTAGTTACATTTGGGCATCTGTCTCAGGAACTCCCATTGTCTGCAACCATATGCAAACTGAAGTGTGCATTGGGGTATAAACATGAGGACAGAATTTACACTTGGATATGCCATCTAATAGCACCGAGAGAAGCTGGACAAGCCTAGGATACTTCATACAGTTCATTTAATGAACTGTTACTTTATTATTTTGTAAAGCTTCTGTAATGCACATTTATGATATAAAAAGTGCCTTGCATACTGCTTCATCAGAAGGGGACCTCATTTAGATTAACCTGTGACTTCAACAGCAGGTGGTAGAATGAACCAACTGCTTCAATTACTGCTTTTGCGCATGACTTTCATGTGTTGCTAAGATTATCAGAGGAACCTGATTACATCCCCTTAGACACTATTGTTGGCATGATGATTAAGCTGTTATTTTTTTTTTAAGACTGAAAACCTAAAAAGCTTTTTGGCATGAGGCAAAAGCACTGTGTGTAGAGATCAGTAAGATAGTGTGTATCATTGCCCTGTAGCTTATCTCCACATATACAGCTCCCTGGTGGATCCCTATGATAAACATTATTGGAACAATTAGCTGCTGCTGACACAGAATCCAGACACAATAGCCATGGCCAGCAGCACAGAGCCAAAAATTACGGAGCCAAAAACCATAAAAAGCAACACCAAGCTAGTCTCCCATTCAACTGCTGTCATAAAACCCTCCCAGTGCTATGTTTGCATAGCTGGCTTCACCGATATGGCACTGTTAACACAAAAGAAGAAGCTGCAGCACTTGTCTTTGTTTAGCTGAAATTACAAGTCATTGAATTAGTATGTCATCTTTATTGTGCTGTCATGCAGCGGAGGTGAGGAAGGCTCGGTAATGGATGGGAGAGTTTGATGGCCTGAAAGACAGGCTCACAGATGGTTGTCGATATAAAACAGTTTCCCTCCTTTGAAAAAAGGAAGACAAAAAGGGCAGGGAGGGGGGAGCGGAAAGCCTGCTTGGAATGGATGAGTACTGATTTGTGGTATAATACCAGTGATATCCATGCCATTTTCATATTTAAGAACTTACGTGGCATAGAGTATATGACAAAGGCATAGAAAGCAAACATTCCTGAGGAATGCATTTATTATTTAGATAAAAGTAATGCAGCCTCTTAGCAGCTTAGAAAGCTGATATTATTTTAATGCTGGAGAAATTTTGCAAAAGGTTTCTAAATAATTGTGAAAGATAATATAGTATAAATGAGAAGGGTTACCAGTGTATAAAAGTTAGCCGTGAGAATTTTGACCATTATTCTTATTACAAGAAATTTAAAATTCTTCACTTGTGTGATTAGGTAAGTCTTAATAGAGATTCTCCACTATTCACGAGACAGAGCTTATGGTGAATAAAAATGTATTTTTAGCTGTTTTTAGCTGTGTTGCTCGCCTGTAATCACTGTAACCCGGGAGGCTGAGGCAGGAAGATTGTGAGTTTGAGGCCATAGTCAGCTTGTGCAACTTAGTGAGATCTTATTTCAAAATAAATTTAAAAAATGGCTAGGGGTGTGGCTCAATGATGGAGAGTTTGTGTGTCATGAATGAAGTCTTGAGTTTAGTTTTCAATACTGAAAAAAAAATGTATTTTTAACATAGTGATTTCTTGCCTTTCTTACTTTTTTCCTTAACCTCAGTTTTATTTACAACATATAATTGAACAATTATTTTAAACTTATTTGAAATTAATGAAATGAAAAACTAAACTTTCTTTTCCTTTTTTGGGGGGTAGACAGTACTTTGTGGGTTGAACTCAGGGCCTCCCACGTACTAGGCAAGTGCTCCAACCCTGAGCCATGTTCCCAGCCACTTTTTATTTTTGATTTTGAGACAGGATCTGGTTAAGTTGCACAGGCTGCCTCTGGACTCAAACTCACTATCCTCCTGCCTTAGCTCCCAGGTAGCTGGGATTATAGGATATGCCACAGTGCCTGGCTCTAAGTTTAATTTTAAAAGACAAAAATAATCTATTCCAGTTGACATTAAAAAGTTTAGCCCAGTCTAAAAGGTACTGTTCTGAATCTAATTCTTTAACAGTGAAAGCACTCTTTGTGACAGTATTTTATTTCAGGTTGGGACTCCAACACACCAAACACTCAGGACAATGCTTTAATTAAAGAGCAAATTAGTTATAGCTAAGAGTGTGCAGAATTTTTAATGTACTGGTAATTGCTGTGGGTCCGTTTTTTTTGTTTTTTGTTTTTTGATAAGAAAACACAAGAGAAAAGTTAAAGGTATTATTTCCTATGGGACAGATGCATAGAGATATATAAGCACCTCCCTTGGGAATTATACAAATGTGACTGTGTATCTTAAAAATATAGTTGATCATACAAAAAAAATTAAATACAAGGACTATATAATAGCAGAAATCAGTTCTGTTCACAAATGTGCACATTTTCTCTACAGACGTCAAAACACAGCTTTCTAAATATCTCTAAAGTAGCACTTCAGTGTTTTCAGAAAGCTGTATGAAGGAGAAACAACGAATTAAATTCCTAGTTTGGGGTCTTAAATTTATCTATGTCTATTCAGCAACATTATCACATTTATTAATTTTATTTTATGTATATTTTGTCTTTGAGGATTATGATGCTGACTCTTGCAGTTTGTTGTGAAAAGCAGCGTTTTGGAAGGAAAACATTGCTAGTGTTTGTGTGAGTTAGGAAAGTGGTGAAATAAAACATGGATTTACCATTGTTGTTGTTGTTAGGTGCCCTTGAATCGGTATCTGTCTCATAGAGACCCTCTTTGGGTTTTCAATGGCTGTTTCGGGATTACCTTGGGAGTGGGTTGCCACATTCTTCTCCCATTTTGTGGTTCTGGGAATTGAACTTAGGACCTCAGAGACTGCAGAGCAACACTCTACCTACTGAGCTAAATTTCAGCCACCCTTAGTTAGATTTAGATTAGAATTTTTGCTCTGACACTTGTTAGCTCAATAACTTTGAACAGGTTATATAACCTCTTGACCTCTGATTTTTTCATTTGTAAATATAAATGAAGACAAGTGGCTCCAGAGTGAGCATAAAGGCAGCAAGTGATGGGGCTACAATCCAGGAGTGGGTTTCTCAGTGTTAGAAAATACTACCAGTGTAACGACTACAGACGATGGACCCAGATCCTGAAACAGGAGCCTCACATGGAGGTTTTGGCACAGAAACATCAAGGTCAGAGCAGAATTGAGAGAATGATTTCCTTGATGCCTGTCAAATTTAAGGAGACAAGACTCCTTAAAATCTGTTTCACTGGAGCTAGTTCTAGTGCCCAGAGTCTGGGTCAAGGAAAGCAAGGTAACAGCTCTTGATAACATGACTTTTTGTGCACAAAGACAAGCCAATCATTTGAGTTACCATTTTTAAAAATTTAATATGACCAAGTCAGGTAGGTAAAAGCCTCAATAGGGATAAGGGTAGAAAGATGGAGAACAAAGCATGAAAACTTAAAGAATGATGATTTTTGTTTGAAACTGGAGAAATCAGATAATCCAAGGAAGAAGAAAATTAGGACAGCCCAGATTAATCCATTTATGCTTAGCCATGAGATACTTGTTGTAGCCATCCATGAGTCTGCCCTAGCAAGCAATACAGATTTCTAGATGCCCCAAGCCCAGAACCTCTCCTGTCAGTGACTACACATATAAACAGTTTCCTGGGATGTGTCAGAGATTTTAGGAATTCCAGTTATTCCACCTGTATCTCAAACATCTTCATCTGTTCCGTCAAAATCTTCTGTGCAGTGAGGAAAGATTTTTAGTCATTAGGGGTAAACAAAATCTAAATATATTACAAATATCTAGAGAGAGAATCACTTCTTTTTTAAATTTATCATTTAGAAATCTAGTGAGGTAATATGTATGAAAGTCACTGTAAACTGGCAGATTCCCAAGTACATGATAATAATTATTACCAAACTCATTTAATTTGTACAAGAGAGGAAGTGAGAATTAATAGTTATATGGTGAGTTAAATTTACATAAAAATGTCAGTGACAGAGACCAGGTTTACCTGTGAATTGGTGTTGAGAAAAGATATGCTACAAGGAAAGACACCCAAGGTTCATGGACATGGGAAGGAGGTTGGATGAGGGAGAAGGACCAAGAGAGCTAAAATGAATTGTTGTTTTCAGCTTTAGCTATAGTATAAAGACCAAATTACTTGGTGTGTAGGTGTCCTAATCATTTTATTATCTACTTTTTTTGCTCTCTTCTTTGGTTTTATCCTTCTCATAAATTTTTAATTCATTTCCTGGATGAGAAGTACAGTAAAGGCAATGAATAAGAAAGCTTATTTATTCATTATATTCAAAGGGGACTATTTTTAAAATGTCACACATACACATATTTATATTCTGTTCTAGAGTTATACCAGAATAATGTTCCAATGTTTAGGTCACAGGGTCACGTATTTTGTAATATAAGCTGATTTCAGCTGAAACATCTTCCTCTTTTTTCTTGCTGCCTGCAATTTGTTCTCTCAATAAATGTCACTTACTGTGTTTAAACTGCCTTTTGGCTCTCTGTTCTTCCCCTTTTCTCTGGTCCCTGCATTTTGCTTAAACTTGTGATTGAATGAGAACTGGACAATAATTTGAAATGACCAAAGTGTTATAACCTTGTCAATATTAATTGGAATTTTTAGCAATTACTTTAATAAGCAATGCTACATAAGTAATTTCATCCTTCCTTATGGTTATTTTTATTCACCAAGTGTATAGACAGTAAATGATTACATCTTAGTCCATTGTAAAATGAATTCATGTTTTCTGACTTGGCTTGTGTATGCATTCCCATTATTCTACCTTTTCCTTTATTTTTTTTTTTAATATTGCCACTTTTTCCCTCTTAATACTACTACGTCCTGTGGTAACATTCCTATGCAGATAAACACTTGAAAATATATTCCAGAGATTTCTCTTTCTCTAGTCTCATTTTTGTCATTGAGTATTAGATTAATAATGGTCACATAAAATTCAGACTTTTCTCTAAATTGGAAGTCATTAACCTCTTTCTCAATCCTTCCCTCTAAGTCTTGAGATTATAATTATCCTGTAATCTAATATTCTGGAGTCCAAAGCCACTAAAAATCTAATATTTAATTGGAAAATTGACCAGCATTGTTACTTTACACTATCTACTCAAGATTCTCTGCTAGTTCCTCATACTCAGTATGTCCCAAACACCTCCTTCATCTCCCAGAGACAGTACCTTCTTCTGCTTAGAGTCACCAACTCAGCAGTCTTCAGTGACTGTTTACACTTTGTCTTCAATCACTTGCCACATTCAGTAGAATCTAACTCTACTAGATAGAATAACTTCCCTTCTGCTGTTTTCTCTTACACTATTAATCTTCCAAATAAGGTCTTCACACTTCTTGTGTTAAGTACCCAGAACAGCCTTCTGAACAGCAGTCCCTCTATCTTTAACTTCTCATCCCCATTAATGTCTCATCTGTCCCTCCCAGGACATTACAGACATCTTGTATCTAACCAATTTAAATATGTTCCTGAGCCTGACTCTCAGGAACTAGGCCGGTAGGTTTTTCTTTTCTTTTCTTTTCTTTTTTTAATTTCCTACAAATTCCTTGAACAGAGAGTATATTTTCAGAAGCCTACCCACTTTTCATAAAATCGTTGTTGTTACTGGGTGCCGTCAAGTCAGTGTCTGACTCGTAGTGACCCTATGCACAACAGGCAAAACACTATTGTCAGTGCTTCTCTGCTATACATATGGTTTTCAATGGCAGATTTTTGGGAGTAGGCTGCTGGATCCTTCTCCCAAGCCTGCGGCCCCTGGTGTTCCCAGGCAGTCACCTATCTAAGTACTTGCCAGGCCCAACCCTGCTTAGCTCCCGAGATCTGACAGGATCATACATCACAGTGCTATGGCACCCACAAAATTCACTTCAAATGCCATCTCTTCTGATTTTTCCAGTACACTGTCAGTTTTTTCTATGAATCTCACCTACTTGTATTTCCTAATTGTTCAATAGTCCTGATAATACTATAGATAGTTAAAGATTATTATATCCCTTTTTTTCTCTACCAACTTTGCCCCCATTCAATGTTAAGCTCTTTCTGCACTGGATCTGGTCAAATTATCTGTACATTTCCAAAACAGATCACTGTAGTGTCTCAATAATACACAATAATTATTATTATTATTAACAAGAAGCAACTACTTGAAGTTTATAATCCTTACTGTCTTAGCAGATGCTTCCCTAAATACAGCATATAATTGTAATGAATAGAATTACAAGGATCCCAGCCAGCTGAGTTAAATTGTGGACTAACTTTTAAAAGTATGCAACTCATGATTTTTTTTCAATCTGGATTGATTATTGAGACTTAATTTTTGTGTTCTCTTTTTAGGTTCACATGTTGGCACTTGAAATTGTCTATATAAGGATAGTGTCAAATGGCAGAAGGATAAATCTCCAATTAGGCAAGTAAGTTTCCAATAGACACATGCTGTGCTATAATTTTTGAATTATAAAGATAACCTCACATTTTACATTAAGACAAACTGGAAAAATAGCTAATAGTTTTGACACCAAGAAAATCTGAGTTTGATATGACTTGTTTAATTGAAGTCAAAGGACACAAAGACTAAATCTCTACATAAAAGTGAAGCTCAAATATACCTCTGTTTATTAGGCTCTTTTCACCCTCCCAGACTTCCTGGAATGGGGGAAGGTGCAGGAATATTTACAGTACTTGGAAAGGCCTTATTCTCCACCACCCCCCAACTTCACATTCAGTTTAGCTTGAAAATGCAATTGGTTTATTTTGTATAAATAAGCAAGAATGCTGGAAGAAACTAAATATCTTCATAAAACAAAACATTATGATACCAGAAACCCTTAGGAATAGCACTAATGCTTTTAAATGAAGGTTTTATTTGTCTCTGAGATGCAAAAAGAAGTCACTAATGAGATGTCATTTAAATTCTAACACCTGTTTAATGGCAGTTTTTCTCTATCCCCAAAGAGTAACTGTTTATGAATGTTTGCAGTTTTCCAAGTGTATCTACAAGAATTGTTTTTTCATAAACAATGTGATGCCTTTTTCCTCATATGCTACACTCACGTTACGACATATGATGAAAATTGTTGGTTGTGGCATTTTTGTATTAAGTAGGTTTCTAAGACAGCATTCATTTCAAACATTGAAACTTAAAATTTTATAATTCACATAGTAAATATTTATCAGAAGCTTCAAGTTTTACAGATGTATGAGTATATATTGATATGAGAAAAATAAAACTTCTAGTTGCACGTTTGCTAAGTAAGACTGAAAAGGCATATGGTGGAAAATGTTTCCCCTTCTATTTTCTGCTATGAAAAGAAAACATAAATGAACATACATGTACAGAGATTTCTAAGAGATGTAGGTAAGAAATGCTTGGTGATTTTTTTCTCAGACAAGTAAATAACTGAATGTCAGAATGAGATGGTATGATTCCTATTGAAATTTTATGATTTTCTTGTGGAAATAATTTAATTATGAAAAGAACCCACAGTAATTCCACTGGCATTTTTCTCTATGATTTCTCTAAAAATTGATAGTGAGAAGTAATATACACTATGTGGCTGAATATATGAAAATTTATTTACAATTGGAAATATTTTTCTTTAGGATCTGTCGCTTTGGGGCTTCTACTATTTTATACAGGTTACATTCATGGATAACATTCTTTAACAAACTACTTGTCCACCAGTAAAATAAATTATATATAAATGCCTTTAAATGAGTTGCTTCTATATTAGAAAATAGAAGTGTAAATCTCTTCGGAGTAAGGGAGAGCTAAGGCCATGGATTTTTACCAAAATGATTATATGAGATCTCAAATATGCTGGCTTCTAGAAAACCTGCAGGAGACTTTTTTTTTTTTTTGAAAGAATGTACATCTCTGACCTAATAAGAAGCATAGTTTTGCTTCCCTAGCATGCTTGAAATGTGACAAAGCCATCCCTGTTTGTGTTAGGCAAACAGGAATTTGTCCTGATGAGAGGTGAGACCTGCCTATGGGTAAAATCTTCTACAGCGATTTAAGCTGACTAAACCAGGCTTACTGAAAAAGAGAATGGCTAAGCCATAAAATGCTCCAAGTGTGGACTTGAACAGTTATATAAAACCTAAATGTTCTGCACATTAAAGGAGGAAAGAAGAAAATTGTTGCAGATGTGATTGGATTTCTCATTATGCTGGAAACTATTCTGAATTTCTTCTGCATGATCATTATTCCTTAAGATTTCTTAGTACCAAATTATTTCCTCTTCTTCCCTCTTAAGACTGTCCCCTTCATGAGATTCATGCCCATTTAAGGTGCACTTTTGAATGCATAGAGGGACTGGATGTTTTCCAGTTTTTAAAATTTCTTTTCTTTTTTCAATCTCTCCCTCTGACTTCCTCTCTCCTCTCACTCTCTCTGTCATCTCCCTCTCTCTCATATCTCTCTCTTCTCCTCTTTTCCCCTCTCTCTCCCACTCTCTCTCTCCCCTCAATATATGTATGCACTTACATATTTTACATGTACATAAATACACATGCACACATAAAACATAGAAGAAGTGAAGAGTATTAACTTGGTCCTATTTTATACAATTTTTATTTATAGATGGAATCTCAGTGTTTAATCGGTGTGTTCTAATTACCTACTGAATTTATTCACAATCAGTTGACATATACCTAGAGCTGAGCCTGGGGAAATAAGTATATTCATTTTTCTGTGCAGTTCCTTCTTTGACTTATGAAAGCCAAATACCCATTCTGCATGGAGAGATGAATCAGCAATCCATATAATATCTATTCATCATACATATTTCACAAGAGGATATTATGGTGACTGCAAAGTTCTTACAAAAATAATATGGAAATCCGGAACTTGATGTGGAGTGTCAGAGAGCCTCTTACTATTATTTACCTTATCAGCTTTTGCTTTCTGAAATCAATGGAAGGGCATCAAGTTCAGCTAATCCATATTTCTGAGTATGAAATTGAATTTATAGTCTGTAGTATGTTGACTACCGCTCGCATTTAAGGCATAATTGATTTTTATTGAAAAGCCAGCAGGCACATCAGAAATTTCCACAAACCACAAGGATGTTAAATTTTACCCTCTTTAGATAATAGTGTGGCTTTATTTATCCTTTAAAATGAAGCTTTTATATTTATATCAGCAAATGCTATGGAAGTGTGACTGATACCTTGTGAAACTATCAATCTATGGTTCTGTAAAACTGTACTGCACAGAAATAAGCAACTGTATAATTCTAAGGTAAATGCCCATGGATGGTTTGTTTTAAGGATAAATGGATAAATAAAATAATAAATCTAGCATCCCATCATGTCATGTTGCAAAGGGTTTTTTTTTTTTAACTGAAACAAGAACCATTATTTCTTTTCTCACCTATATTCCTTCTGCATCTTATTTGTTTTTCTGCTTTACAAAATACATATTTTGTGTCTGGATAAATTATTTACACATGTGAAATGTAACTACTGAGGAAAAAGTCCATTCTTTCTGTTTTTAAGGTAAGTAGTTAACCTTAGCATTTGTGATACTTCATAGTTTCAATCAAATGTCCCCGGCCCATGTGCTAAATGCATTTATTTTTAAGTAAAAATTATGATGAGGAGACTCCTGAGTGCTCAGGCCTCAGAATGTTTAAACACAGTGTCTATTATGTGTGGAGTTGCAAACACCAGAACTTTCTTATTCCTAGCAAAACCAAAATAAGGTTAAAATAAAAATATGCAGGTATTATTATTTGTATCAGTCCCCATCTTCTGTAATCCTATAGTGGTGGTTTTCATGAGGGAAGCAGGATCATATCTTAAGGGAGTTTTGGAAAGTTGTATTAGGCTTTTACAGGAATTAGATGCAGTGTATCCAATGTTTACCACTGACTTGGTAGAGCCAAGGGAAGCTAAACATTTGCAGCCTAGACATCAACAGCCTGTAGGAAGTGCCAACTTGTTGAAAAATAACTTGTCCCATGCTTGTAGGACATTTGAGTATCCTATCTGTCATTCATGTCATTGAAAACACAAGTTATCATTATCTACACTTTGATTCTATTTCCATTTTTCATGTAATTGTAGTATTTTTTACAGTGTTTAATATGCATCGAATTGTTCAGAAACAAAACTCATATAAATTAAAAGAAAAGTTATTTTGACTTTCATTACATTTTGGTCACTGACGGCAACTCTCTGTGGTATTTGCTGCATCAAAACAATAATCTTACTTCAGTTCATGTTGGTAGCTGATGCTTTTAGTAAACTTACTGTGATTCTCTCATACATATCATCACCTGACTTCATGTCTTCATTATGTGGTTGGGTTTGAGTATTTGCATTTCAAAATATGTGCTGTTTTATTATGAAGTACTTTCTTTTTACTTTACTTTCTATTTTATTTCCTAGTTGGGGCATTGCATTGATTTTTTAAGTGATGTTCTTAGAGGGTTTATAATATCTATGAATTTCATTTCAGTGCAGTAAATGAATTACACAAAATATTTGTTGTAAAAAAGAAGGCACCAATGTTGAGAACAATTGCATTACGGCATCACAGCATGAATGCATCAGTGGGAAAATTTTTAATGATAAATCTAGAGATTATTTTGATACAACAATTATTTCCAATAAGTAAAATATGTGATGATAAGCCCTTAGTGCCTATACTCTTATGTGTATGGATAAAGAATGTTCAAAACAATTTGTCATATGCGTAGAAATACAAAAGATGAAACCTAAAGAGATTATACATTAGTCTCCTAAGAGTAAAACTGATGGAGAGAAGCAGTATACCTTTCACAGAGGCAGATATTTTCAAAGCAATGTGTGACAGGTACAGGGACAAATCCCGTTAATAAGTAAGAGGATTTGTGCTTGGCTCTGTCACATGCCACTTTGAAAACCTACCCTCAAACTGTCTATAAATTTTCATGCTCATCTTTTTCTCATTGCTTTTTCTAGAACATCTGGTTTGTTCTTTCACCATTTTCCTCTGGCTTTATTTCATGGAATGCTTTAATATTTTTAAGGGGTTGGTGTATTATGATTTTATAAATTTTTATTGTTAACAAAACATTTGTTGTATCTATTCATTTTCACTGTATTTTCTGCTTTGTTTTAGAGCATTTTTGTACCTCTCATGGCTTCTCAATATGTAAAAAATATTCCTCCTTGAAATTAAGGAGGAAGTAGAATTATTTTTCTTGCAGCAATACCACTGTGGCATCTAATCCTATCAGGTCTCAGAAGCTAAGCAGAGTCAAGCCTGGCTAGTCCTTGGATAGGAGACATCCTGGGAATAACAGGTGCTATAAATTTAGGAGAAGGACCGGGTAGCCCTTTCCTGAAACAATCAGCACTTGAAAACTTTATGAAAAGCAGAGAAGCACTGACAATAGTTCTGGGCATGGCACAGTGTTGTGTAGTTTCTTCTGTTGTATATGTGTTAGAACCCAATTCACTATGAGTTAGAACGGAACTCAACAGCACCTAACAACAACAACAACCGAATTTATTTTGTTAGTTTTTCTTTTCAATATAAAGTTATATTTTAAGAAAAAGTAATATTAAATAATTCTGCAATAGATGAATGGTGAACTATATGGAAAGACAGAGTGGCTCATTATTTAGCTTGTAAATTTTTGAAAAATATGTTATTAAGCCTAGCATTGCTTAAGTTTTTATATAGTGGAACTCCAACAAATTTCAGTCCTAAAAATTGTTGGGATACCTTTGCCTTTAGACCTTAATCTTGATGTCTTATCACATAGGAGTTTGCTGATGCTGGAAGAGGAAAACAGTATTCATAGAACATCTTATAGTCCTTAAGTTCTTCTTGATATGATACATCACTCTTTGCATTCTGCTAACAATTATTTGTCTTCTTAGATTATATATTTGATAATCTGCTGTTGAAATGAGAGAATTCTGTCATATTTTCTTCAATAAAATATTTGATTCTAAATATGAATCTGGAAATATTGCTAATAGTAATCCATTTCATATATCAATTTTAATACTACTTTGAGAGGATAAAATTGTTGAAAAAGGATAGTTGCCCATGAGAGGTACTTTAAGGTAGGCATTTCCAAGTAGAAAAAAAATTGCTCTATGGAATTTCTGTCTTTTCCTTCTGAAGAATATTAATGTTTCTTGTTGTTGTTAGATGGTGTCAGGTCGTGTGTGACTCCTAGTGACCCTTATAGGGTTTTCACTGGCTGACTGTTTCGGGATTGCCTTGGGAGTGAGTTGCCACATCCTTCTGCCATCTTTGTGGTGCTGGGAATCTAGCCCGGGACCTCACAGACTGCAGACCAGCGCTCTACCAACTGAGCTAAATCCCAGTCCTAATGTTTGTTAGGTCCTATTAAATCAGAAGTCTTTTCTAGAGGATGAGCAATACATATGTGACATTTTCTTTGCTCATCTTTAAACACAGAACTAGATTGTCCTTCCACAGTATCCAACAGCTTGATGGATGAAAAGTAAAAACAAAGCTGATCTGCCGGATGGTTTATCTACATGAAATCAAACATCTGGATATTTTTGAAACATCTTTGATGATTGGTTGAGTTTTTTACATTACATCTGCATATTTTGGCATTTCTTTGATCACATGTGCTATGTATGTGTGTGTGTGTGTATGTACATGTGTGTTTTGAAGAACAGGAAAAATTTTCTACTTACTCAGATAAACCTAGCCAAAAAAGAGAACAATGAGTTGTGCACTTCTGTGCATTTCTCTGGACATCTGAATTTTAATTCAAGGATCAGAAAGCTCAAGTTTGAATCATAGAAAATTTCTAAACGTCAGTAAAAAAAGTTAAAAGACAGGTTAGCTTCTCAGGAGATTTAATTCAGTAATATCAATAGATACTTAGATATGACTCTCTGGAAGGCAATTAGAGGCACCTGGGTAGAATCAATTTAGACTTTAGCACTTTACCTGTGTTGACAAGGAGAAAACAATCAAGACAGTAGCTTTCTAATTTTAAATAATTTTATTTTAGAAATGAGTTTAAGTAGATATATTCAGAGTTGAAACCTCAACATAAAATGGCACTTACTCTTTGCCAATACTGTTTGAGAGTCCCATGCAAGCAAGTACATACTGTAATAATTGTCCATTTGATGCATTACAAAAATTTACATTCAAACTTTTAAATGCCTTTCATCATCATGGTCCCCACTTGCTCCTACAAACTTTCCTCAACTCCAGGTCTTTTCATTCTTGATTTGGTGCAATTCCCATTAATCCATGAAACAGACAAGATGAGAAAGAGAATTCTATGTAGTAAATCTAAGGTGATATACATTATTATCAGGGAACTTCACACTCAGCATTTTATTTAATTCTCACCATTATTTCTGGGGTGGAGAATGTTGTTGTTCAGTGCCATTGAGTCAGGTCTGACTAAGAGCAACCCTATGTGCTTCTCTGCTATTCATAGGGTTTTCAATGGCTGATTGTTTTGGGATTGCTTCAAGAGTGGGATGCTGAGTTCTTCTCTCATTTGATCCTAGAGATTGAACACAGGAACTTAGAGGGCACAGAGCAGCACCCTATCAACTGAGCTAAACCCAGCCTAAGGTAGAGAATATAGCAACAGAATTTGTTTTACCTATGACAAGTTGTATTTGAATACTGAGTCGGGTACATAGTAGCTGTCTGTGTATCTTTTTTATTTAATTTATTTTTTATTTTTTATTTTTGTGGTACTGGGGGTTGAACCGAGGGCTTCTCACTTGTATGCTTTGCAAGTGCTCTATCACTGAGCTGCACCCCCAGCCCATTTTTTACTTTTTCAGACAGGGTCTTCCTAAATTATAGAGACTACCTCTGGTCTCAAACTTGCCATGCTCCTGTCTGCCATTGGAGTTGCTGGGATTACAGAAGTGTGCCACTATGCCCAGCTACCTGTGTATCTTTAGTCAAGTCATTTGAACAATTTTTGAGCTATTTCCTTACATATAAGATGGGAATATCTAATTTACATGCTTGTTATGAAAATTATGAGATTATATTAAGTATATGTTGCAATACAAAACATATGGTTAATGCTCAGTGCTCAATAAATTTTGTTTGACATTTTACAGATGAAAAAACAAAGGCTTAAAAAGTTAGATGTCATAGAATTAGGGTGTCCCTGAAAGAGGAATTCAAGCCATGTCTGTCTCAGAGCCCTACACTGTACTGTCTTCATCGTTCTAATATTAACATTAATTAATATTATTAATTAACATTAATATTATAGTAATAATAACTTCTATAATCCCTATGCTTTTAGCAGATTAATCTTATGATGCTGCTGTTGTTAGGTGCTGTAGAGTTGGATCCAGCTCAAAGAGATCCTATGTACAACAGAACAAAACACTACAATGCTGTGCCATCATGGCTGGCACTATTGTCAGCACTTCTTTGCTATTCATAGGGTTTTCGAGAGCTTATTTTTTCAGGAGTGGGCTGCTGGATCCTTCTCCCAAGACTACAGCACCTGGTATTGCCAGGTGGTTTGCTGTCCAACTATTAACCAGGCATGACCCTGCTTAACTTCTGATATCTGATGAGATTGGGTGCCAGGGTGGTATGGCTGTAGACAATCTTATAAGAACTTTCCAAATTATATGGTAATTTCACATATCATCATTTCTCCTCCTCGAAATGTTATTGCAGTTCAAAAGATGAGTATAGCATAGCAATTGTAATATTGATGCTACCTGTGGCTCCTATGAAAACCTGAAAGTAAAGTAACAGACAAGAACATACACTTGGATTGTTTGTAGTGTGTTTTATTAGGAACAACACCAATCTTACAAAGTGTTAGAGTCCAGTTCTCATTCTGTCACTACATATGTGTATACCTGTGGACTTTATGATTTAACTCCACAAATACTTACTGTGAACCAACTTTGTTCAGTAGGATCCTGTATAGAACTGCACACAAACTCTACCCATAAGGTTCTTCCTTTCTCACACAGAAAATAAGTCAAGCCCTTGATAAACAATAATGTGTAATAAGTTAAAGTATGTTGTTGTTGTTGTTAGGTGCTGTCGAGTCAGTATCCGACTCATAGAGACCCTCATAGGGTTTTCAATGGCTGACTGTTTTGGGATTGCCTTGGGAGTGGGTTGCCAGGCCCTTCTCCCATTTTTATGTGCTGGGAATTGAACTCCAGACCTCAGAGACTATAGCGCAGTGCTCTACCAACTGAGCCAAATCCCAGCCCAAGTTAAAGTATAGGTAAGGTATATTTGGGGAGCACAACAAAATGTAGAATTCCAACAAAGAAAGTTCTAGATACCCTTGTAGAGAAAGTGGGGAGGCCCTCTGATGAAGGGCAGATGGTAAGTAGAGAAAATAGACTTCCAAGGTTATCCAAGGTTGGAGAACACTGAATATCTTTAGAAGTAGCTCTGCATTTGGGTCAGTATGTGGGTTACCTTTACAGGGAATAGTGTTAGATGGTATCAAAATCTTATGTTTAGTTCACTTAGATCATAAAAGGCTATGTTAATGAGAGCAAATTTTAATCCATGTTAATGAAGTAATTTTGACCATCACTTAAAATGATGGGTGTTGGTGGGATTTTTGGCCACTAAAATGTTGTTGTTGTTGTTGTTGTTGTTGTTGTTGTTGTTGTTGTTGTTGTTTTTAGGTACTGTCAAATCAGGTCTTGTTGGGGTTTGGCCCTGGCCCAGCAAAGGTTTAGAACCTGGCCTCAACACTAGGTGAACCCCAGGACTCTCAGGGCTAAGTGAGATCTGGTTGATGGCACCAAGAAGGGCCTCGGGAGCCTTCATATTACAAAAGAAACAAGGTTTTATTAAACTGCTCCTGAAAATGAGGGCAGGAACAAGGCTGGAGATGTCGTGGACATTGATAGTCTGCACTGACCTTACCTCTCACAGTTCACCTTCTCTACTCTCCTCCTCGCCAGGCATGGAGGGGGTTTGGAGAACTCTTGGTGTCTTGATGGATGTCTTCAGCTCTTCAGGGCCACTGGGCTTGACACAGAGTCTTGATAGAAGGTCCAGTTGGTTGGAGGTCTGGCGTAGGGAGCAATGGTCCAAGTTGATGGGTATGGGTGATGGGTGGAGAACACAAGGGTATAGGTGAAAGGAATACTGGGGGTGGTCATGGCCTGTTTAAATAGCCTCCCAGAGGGAGGTGGCTAGGGAGTAACCAATTAGGGCAGATGTCATATCTGGGGCACTGCCATGCAAATGGGGGCTTGAGATTTTGCAACTTTGATAGGTGGGTAGCATTCCCTTATTGACCAATCAGGTGGCCCTGGGTAGCCAATCAGATTGAAGGAGGCCACCCCCGACCCAGGCTGTTTGGGGGCCATCTTGGGTGACTTGGTGGGAGGGGTAGGAGCAAAGGGCCCAGGTGTAGGATAAAGGTGACCTGTTGCTATCTTGACCCATAGGGTTTAATGAGGGAAAAGGACCAGGATGTGGGCTAAAGGTCACTGCCCAGGAGGATAGCAGTCAGCCCCCCAACAGGGCCAGACAGGCCTTTTTCCTGATGATACACTCTTTATCTCCTGAGGCTCTTATTCCCTGGAGGATAGATGTTAGCCCTCTAGGGAAATCAGATGGGCCCTTGCCTTGGTGGCAGATTCTAGGGCTCTCCTACAAGGTCTGAATCATAGTGACCCTATATACAACAGAACAAAACACTCCCTGACAAAGTGCTTCTCTGCTATCCATGGGGTTTTCAGTGGCTGTTTGTTTCAGAATTGTTTCAGGAGTGAGCTACCAAGTCCTTCTCCCAATTTTGTCATGTAGCAATCTACCAACTGAGATAACCTCCACAAAAATTTTACCGCAGGGGAAAAATAAATGCTGAGCCAAGATACTTGGCCAGGTATATCTCTCTTTCTTTCTGGGATGCTGAGTAGGGGTCATATTAACCTCTTTAAAACTTGGATTCCTCATCTGTCAATGCAGAGGGATTCAATTTAAAGAGCTAAGAAGTCCTTTCAATCTGAAAATTGTAGGATTTTTAAG